>BQNB010198621.1:0-11120 GCA_026074375.1 Tanacetum coccineum | reverse complement strand
GTAGCTTTTACTAAAGTGATGGTGAAGAAATTAGAATGGAAACGGAGGTAAAACGGCTAGTTTGGAGATCATGCTTAATGACTTGTACATTGAGCTTTTAATGACTTGTACTTTGATTTGAAGAGATTTTATATTTCAATTGAGATGTTATATTACTTGTACATATGCTTTAGTAGCTTGTGCATTCACTTTAGATATTAAGCATTCATGTAATTAGGGTTTAGAGGCATCCAATAACGGTTTAAAGCCCGTTTTGATATAACGTTGTGAATGGTAAATTATAGGAATAATGTACTTTGTAAAAATGATATTATGATATTGACTTGACATATTATGATGTTTGCTTGACATATATGAAGATAGGATTTCCATATGTAGGTTGCCTGAGCCCGTTAACTTTAGTTATGCATGAAACATTGCATATTAAGATATTGACAAAGTAAGTAATGTAATAAAGCGGAAAATTTCCCTGAAAAAGGTGAGTTCATATATAATTGATAGATTGTACATCATCTAACTTAATTGATGGATATTTATATTTTTGAAAATTGCGGGTTGTTATATCAAACCACAACACAAGGATTTATAGTGGTTTGGTAACGAAGCACCTCTTCGCCCTACTCCACTCCTCGAGCACCAAACTCGAAAGTTATCTTAACTATGTCAACAAACTCCCTTTAGGCGGATAAAACCGTACACAACTTAGCTTACACCAATTTCCAAAACTAAGCGAAATGTCAAGTTCTAATCCTAGCAAGAACCAATCTATCACAATACACCACTTCACGACAATTCACAACTTGGCTTCACTTTACAACTTCTCTCTACTTCACAACTTCACTTCTCAAAGTTACTACTACAATCACACCAATCTATTACTACTTACTAAGATCACCCTGATCTAACTATACTTACAATAATAACAACAATTTACTTATTGTACACAACTACGATACACACCTTCACAATATACACAAATGATTTACAAAATATAACACGACTACACAACTATACCAACCATACTATAACACTTCTTGATTTGATGATAAGAAGTATTCTTCTCTTGCACTTGAGGAATTAAGCTTGGATCACTTGGAAACAAAGCTTTATGATTAAATGATCAAAGGAAAGAAAGGAGTGTATAAACTGATTTAGAATAGAAAGAAAGTGTGTGCAAAAGGTGAGAAAAATAGTAGGGAATAGTCTAGTATTTATAGGCAAGCTGAGCTTGCTTTTTGTCTGGGCGGTCCCCTTAAATGGGGGCCTGTCCCCTTAATAATTTAGGGGGCCGCCCTTTATAATTAAGAGGGTCGCCCAGCCCAAACGCTCCCTTTTTTGTCTTTTCTGATGGAGGTGTTTTCTGAAACATTTCTAGCCGTTTTTGGGTAGAAAATTTGAATTCAAAATATTTACTTGAATAAAATATTTCTTTTAAAACCAAAAATGTTTTTGTAAAAGATATGAAAATGTTTGTGACATTTTTATAAAAAATGTGAGGTTAACTAAAAATTCCTTTGATCATGAAAAGCATTAAGCATATGTTTTTTCATACCTTTAAGTGATTAAATTTTCAAAATGAAAATTTACTACTAATTACTTGTTTACTAACAATTTTTCATTAATCGTTTTTACATTTTGTGATTATCAAAACGTAATGAGATCGAAAAATATTAATAATGTTTTTAGGCATTATTTCTATCAACAGCTTCTTCATCTATATGTAGTTGATGTAACTCTTCCGTAGTAAGATATACATCACCAATCTCATGTGTCTGTGATGACGAACCACCTATATGGGTTTCTGAGCGGTAGTAGTATTTTTACAGTAGCCAAGCTAACTTAGCATCCATTTGTTTTTCTAGTTTTGCCGCCTTTCCATACATAGAAAGAATCAGCTCGTAATCTTTATCAAAACCTTCTTTTAAGAAAGTGTCAATCAAAGCACGGCTCTCTTGTGAAATGTTAGTACATTTCTCGTAAGCATTTCTAAGACCGTCTTTAACTGTGCATGAATTTTCAAATTGCAAGGCTAAATCCAGAATCGCGTTCTGACGACCCTTATCTTCGTCAATTAGTTTTTGAACCAAAGCTTCGACTTTAAAGTCGGTATGTGGAAGCGAACAAGCTATTAAAAAAAGTAGATGAAAGTGTATATAATTGTGTATAAAATGGTAAAATAAGTGGGTATTTATAGTGTTAAAAGGTTTAAAATTTAAAAGATAATTTTTTTTATAAAACTTGGAAAACACTTTTTTATTTAATTGTTTATCAGTCGAGAATTGTCGTGAGGACGACGAATTTGAGTTTCGGTCTTCGGCGACCGACTCAGCGACCGACTAACCACTACGGTGGCGACCGACGGCGACCGAGGTCGACCGAGTCGGTCGACCGAACCGTAGTGGAAAGCCTTAAGGACAAACAAATCCCAAGTGTAGGGGTATTTGATGAGGTGTCACTTTATACACTTTTTCGGGGTCATTTAACCCCCTAAATCATGTAAATATACCCATATTATGTGCTTAATCGTTTTTTGTGTTTTTAGCATTTGGAGGAAATACACGTGACTTGGGCTCAATTGGAGAAGAAACGAACAAGACTGCGACTCTACACCAATTATCTTGAAGAAAAGCATATAGTGTGTGGAGACGGCATGGCGATTACTAAGTGACGGCGTCGGGATTTTCATATCTACGGTGTCACGAATTTGGCGACGACGTCAGAACGTAGCCGAATCAAATTAGACTTAGAATCTTCGACGTGACGACGGCGTCAGGGCTTCAACACGACGCCGTGATACAAAACCGATTTTAGGGTTTTAAGTGTGTAACTTTTGGGAGATGAACCCTAACTTTTATATTCGAGTTTGGTAGCTTTTTAGGCCGTCTTTAGGGCCTTAAAACCCTATTGTAACAGTATTTAATACATGTTTTAATCAAATGAAGTTCATCTATCCCTTTAATATTTTAATATGTCTATGCGTTGTTTGATTAATTCTTGTTCTTCTCTTGTGCTTAACATGCTTGGCTAGATCCTTTAGTATTTACTTATGATTGCATGAAACTTAGATTGTAGATCCTTTTAATGTTGCTTTTTGTGATGGATGTGTGCGTTAGGCTTTAGAAAACTAGCCGTAAGATATTAAATTGGCATAGACATCTAGGGAAACACGAGTGTGTAGAAAGGATACCATCGATAATAGTTTTCATACTATCTTACTCTTAATATGGTTGATCCCTCTTAAGATATTTTAAATGCATTTATTATACTCTTAGGGGCCTTGTAATAGTCTTCATACTACCTTACTTGTGCGTTGCCTTAACGGAATATTACGTAGACGACGGGTTCGTGTAATTCGTTCATGACTTAGGAAATACTTACACAGATCATCACAAGTGTGACAAAGCAAAGTGATAAGGAGAAGCAATATGAGGAGTAATGCATGATTATGTAAATACGTTCGTTTATCATATAGTTATCATCAAAGTAGTTTAGATTTATTTTATTATTATTAGTTTAATTAGATAAAAACAAACCAACCTCTAAACATATGATTCTACCTGCTTTCTATAAATAAAAATACAAAAAAGAATCTTCTCTTAACCCCGTAGACCTTTGTTAGATCTTAATCGAGCCTTCCCAACCTATTACCCTAGAGAATGATGACAACCCCTGAGTCTTGCATTACTACACTATAACGGTTAGGTGCTCTGCCTAGGAAGTTGTAAAACTCCTTGTTGAAGTCTAGTGACGACTGCGCATCACACGTCTAAATCCCGTGTCTCTTGCTCCAATGCTTGTGTTCTTCCTGTAAACGAAATATGAAGTGATTAAGTATCATTTCCAGGCATTTATATAATAATTACAAGCATTTTGATAGGGATTTTGATACTAAAAAGTATTAACTATTTGATGTTATCAGATGCGTTATCCCTATTCGTAGAGTCACTTGAGCTTTTTGTCTTAGATTTAGTTTTGGGTGGCCAACTAAATTATGTTGTTTGTTTTAACCATCTATGCCATTTTCTATTTGTTTGAGCTTTGTTCTTCATGTATTTACTAGGTGTGCTAGCTTTCTTAGAATCTGGAGTTTGTGGTGTTGAACTAGAGATCTTATTTCTCGCAGCTAAAGGAGTAGTAACTACACAACTAGTTTTCACAACTATGGGGGTAGCATCTAAAAACTTAGTTTTCGCAGCTATGAGGGAAGTAAATAAGGCTATCTTAGCTCTACAATTCACATATAACGCATATTTAGCAACACATTTGTCATAGCGTGGAGTAAGCACACAAAGACCACAAGAAACACACATTACATTCGACTTCACTTTAGAAGCGTTCTGAGAATTAACATTCGTTATATTTTTCTTATCTTTAAAAAATCTAAAGTTGGTTTAACATGCAACCTATTGTTGGTTTGAACATAAGTTTCAACATTCTTCATAGACTCATATGTGCATCTACTCTTAGTGCTAAACAAGACACTTTTCTTTAATTTTGAGCTTGCACTCTTTGGTCTCTTAACACTATTGCATCTTTTACTCCTGTAGAAGGTGAAACATTCTCATTAGTTTTCTCATGTATCTCTTATGTGTCTTTTGTTTTAATCTTTTACATTTCTGGTGCAATGACATTGGTGCTTTTGAAAATTTATTTATTTTGCTTAGGTAAAGTCTGTGAAGTGACTGGTTTTGTCAAAACATTTTTCTCGTCAGTTTTAGGAACAAATTTAACCTTTTGAAATGATTGTTTATTAAAAGGTGTAACACAAATAAGTTTGCTAAAGGTTTGTAAAACTTAGTATTCATAGACTTTTCTTTTTCAAAACTATTTAGCTTTTCTTTTAACTCAAAATTGGTTATCAAAAGATCTTGATTCTTAGCCCATACATCCCCATATGCATATGTATTTTGATTAACATGCTCAATTAGTTCATTAATCTCTTTCTGATTATGAAATCGTGTGTTTTTCGTAAAGCTTTTGGTATTTAAGTTTTAGATGTTCATTATCTTTAATTAAATACTCAACTTGAAAAACTAAAGACACGTTCTCATCATCTAACTTTCTCACTTTTGACATCCAAGAGTTTTCACAAACATTATTCTTGTTCTTATGTTGTAATTTCAATTCCAAAATTGTGCTTTGAGCTTGACACCTTTGAAAATCATGATTAATAATTACAAGACGTTTTAACAAAATCTCTTGGACACCTTTTGACTCCTTTAAGATTCTCACAATCTCTTCTCTTAAAATCTCATTATCAATATCTACACATGAATGCACAACACAATTTAGAACATCATTAGCTAAGGATGCTTCCAAGAGTCATTATTCATTGAAATTTGCATTTTCCTTTGAAGTTTCAAAAAGTTCGTTTTTCATTGATTCATAACTCTTATACATTTCTTTCACTTCTTTTGTGAACTCCTTTTGAAAACCTTCTACGCATAAGCGTAAGTGATCATTAATCGGTTTCACCTTATTTTGAAAAAAGATTCGAATTTCATATTCTAAACCTGATGCAAAATTTGATCCATTTATCGCAAGTTTATCTTTGAAAAAACATTCAAAACGTTTAACATCATACTAAAGTGTGTCAAAATATTTTTTCATTTAACTCTGTTTTGGCATTTTTGATGGAGGTGAACTCGACTTTTGAACACTTGGTTTCTCAGGAGTTACATTAGAAGTGGAAGTCTTTGAAAAATAAGCTTGTTCTTAAGAAATTGCTTTCTGATGAACAAACTTTTCGTAAAGATTATTCAGACTCATGTAATTAATTGGTTTGATTTTCATCTTTTGAACTTCTTTTCTTGTTTGTTTTTCTTTCATTTTTAATCGACTATTTTCAGCATTCTTAAGAGTTTCATCAGAATCATGAACAACAACATGCACTTTCTTATCACTAAGGGAGTTAGGATGATACAACTTAGGATTTTGTGCAACGGTTTTCTTAAGAAGACAGGGATTTTCATACACTATCCCATGTTTAGTGATCGAATCATAAAACGAATAAGGCTTAGGACCAAGCATATGAATAGTTTGAAGTGTTTGATCAGTTTTATAAATGATATTTCATGACTTTTGATTATTTCTTGCAAAGCAATTATTTCATCCAGATACTTGTCCTCTCATTTTTGAAAATGTTCTATCAACGACTCTTGCTCTTGAGTTAGTTTTGAAAGATTTTCTTTTAGTTGGAAACTTGAATTGTTAACTCATGTTTTTCTTTTTCAAGAGCATTGAGTTTTATTTTTCAAGACGAAATTGTGTTTCCAACTGATCTTTTAACTTCTTTTCTCGATTCAAAGCCTCATTATATGCTTTCATATAGTCATATTTATATTCTGGTTTACTTTCAAAAACCTAAACCCTTGCCTTGTATTTTAAGTTCCATTTTCAACAAATCATTTTCTTCCTTGAAAGCCTTACAAATATTATTTGTTTTCTTAGCTTCAAGTTGCACATTTCGAATAAATAATTCAAACTCAACATTTTTCGGATCATTGTTATCTTATTCTTCATTTTCACTATTACCCTCCACATCTAGATCATCAAATACGATATTGCTATCAATTTGATCATCATCATATGTGGGTTTAATAGCTTCTGTTTGTTCAGGATAACATTCTTCATGATCACCTTTTGGGAACATATCATTAATGAAACTCGTTTGAGAATCATTTACCTCGTTTGTAAAGTCTAAATCATAAGATGGTTTAACATCAGAATCATTATTGATACATTGAAGCCATGCCATCATGATGCAAGTTGCATTGACCTCTTCTAATTACTCTGTGTCGGGTATGTCAGCTAGCAAGAAGTCATTTTCTTCATTGTTCATATCAATTCCCTCTTCATCTTTCTTTGCAAGCATCATCTGCTCCTTGAAATAATTAGAATCACAAACCCTTGGTTTTAGACATGCCCTTGCATAATGATCCCTCTCGTTGCAATTGCAGCACTGAACATTCGGTGTATTCCCTGAATTAGCACTTGTCCTTGGAACTCTTTACACTATTATGTTGTTTCCACTAGCTTGTTGACCATAAGTAGCATTCCCCAAATTTGCAGCAATTATGCCCGTGTTTATACAAGAATTTCTAGCATTCCTACTTTGAACATTCACATGACCATCCTGCACATAAACCTGATTGCGAGTGTTTGATGATGCACAAAAATGGTTGTTTGTTAGTGTAGAATAGTGCTGAGTGATTTCTTTTGCCAGAAGCATCATTGATGTGAGATTATCTGTAGGATCATTATGACTTGCATCTCCTTGAATTTCAAATGATTGATTCTCAGCATCATAATCAGCTACAGATTGAGAATAAGTAACATAGTATCATGATGATCTATGAGATGAAGATGGAGTAACATAATGGTTTGCAACAAGGGCTAATGGATCATGTGTTCTGGAAACTCTTTTAGCTCTTGAAGCATTCACATTGTTCTCATTTTGTTTGAGGTAATCATAAATCATAGTCAACCTCATGAAGATTTTTTGCTTGACGAACCATGGTGACATACTTGTCCCATTCAGGTTGCATTAAGTTTAGAAATTTTATGTTGCTAGCAATGGCTTTAGGTAAACAACCATGACGTTTAAGATCATTCATGATTTTTGAGAAACGTAAATAATAAGACTCAATGAATTCTCCCAACATCCCTTTAAATCTATCAAACTCATCAAGAAGTCTCGAAGTCATTTCCTGTTTGCTCAAACCAGTACCTTGCATAAGCCTTTTTACCCTTTGCCATATAGCTTGTGTAGTTTTACATGTGTCTACAAAATTATAGATATCATTTGGATTCCAAACAGAATTGCATTCATTGCATCTATATCTACTTTGAACCATTTCTTGTCATTACTCGTAAGATCTGCCTCTTCCTGAATTCTCTTAAATGGTAGAACAGGAGGTTTACCATCTGGATTGCCTTGATCTTCAATTTCTTTCATCTGATATAGACCATTATCAATGAAATCCTTAAGCATCTTACCATATTTCTTATTTCCATCAATATATCTCATATATCTAGTCGACTAAGGAACATAACTCCCCTTATCTAGCATCGGAGGACGATTCTCTAAATCCGCGTCAGCAATTGCTTGATTATGAGAACTAACCATCGTAACCATTCTATATGAATATTGTAAGAGGATAAAGAATGATAAATCTGAAATTAAAGTATAATCAATAATTACGAATACAACGGTTTAAGTCCAATCATCATTTGTCTAAATAATTTTAGCCCAATTAGTAACCGAATTTGGATTCCTTTTAAGGACCTTATTCAACAAATGAGAATCCACGAATGAGGAATACTGAATTCGGATTCTATAAGACCTAATTCACAAGTGTAAAACACCGAATTCGTATTAATGAAGCACCGAATTAGGAATTATGAAGCACCGAATTTGTAACTACCAAAAGACTTAAATCACAAAAGAAAAACACTGAATTCGTATCACATTAAGCATCGTATTTGTTATCCCAATAACTTAACCCATATCACAACACAATAAGCAAACCCAATAAGCTATATAAGCCGAAAATAAGAAGAGAAGAGGTAAAAATAAAATGTAGAATATTAGATTAAGAGAAATAGTTTTTGGTGAGTTACAAAATGAGAGCAAAATGCAACCAACACCCTCTCCATGTGTGAAGAGGGTCCTATTTATACCCTAAGGCTATCATGGGCTTATGGGCTTTCTATCTTGGGCCGGGCTTGGCTTATCTTGGGCTTTGAGCCCGAAACATGGACAATATTAGATTACAATCCAAGCTTTTTTAACCCGACTAGCCTATAACTTAACAAGACTAATTGCGACTAATAAGACCGATAACATTCTTATTCGACTTATATAAAATTAAGGCTAACAATCTCCCCCAATGTTGAGGTCTTCTTTAAGTTCTTCTTTTAAGGATGTGAAGGAGTTGATCTTCTATGTTGATGTTCTTGTACGACCGATAACATTCTTATAGGAGGCTGTCTAGTTTTATCATTGTCTCCCCCGATGTTAAAGATATGACTTTTAACGTTTATGCTTTGCCTTGTTTATCTTCGGTCTTAGTCTGTCTTTTCTTGCTTGTAATGGCTCTGTTCATTCATGCTTTGTGATCTTGATCTTGAGCCTTTATCTTTTGACTTTGAGTTCTTGAGATCTTTATCTTGCATCATCTCTTTGACTTGAATCATCTTGATTTGACTTTCTTGATCATCTTGTGCTCTTGACTGACATACTCATACTTATCGCATTCTTGTTTAACTTATATGAACATAAGGCTAACAATCTCCCCAAAATGAGATTCTTGATTTAACTTTAAAGATCTTTGAGGAAGTTTAGGATCAACAATCTTGATGCTAAATTATTGACTTTTAGAGCTCGAGTATGAGTATGTGGTAATGAATCCGACTTTGTTGGTACATGGTTGCAACTCCGGCGTTTGAATATGCATTTAAAAGGTTAGTGATAAACAACAGATATAGATGAAAGTGTCTTTGTCACTTCATTGAATACGGTAATAACCACGGTTCCCTGTTAATCAGTATAAATATTGCTTGTGATCAGATAGAATTCATATGAATCTTCTTGACAGGGGTTCGCAGCTGTACCAGCCGTTCTCATTACCGGAGCGTCTCAAAGCAGACAACACGGTAAGAGTGAATCAGATAGTTACTATCTTTCTGATTAAGTCGTCAATTCATATACTGGACCAAATCGATATCCAGTTAGCACAAGTTCAATTCATATAGAATCTCGCAAGTCACCTACCAAGAGCTTGTTTGATGTCGGCTCAAGCAGGATTTCCATCTTCACTGTGAATACTTAAGTATCACTCGGATATTCTGGCAAGATCTCAAGGATAATGCGTAGGACTCGTTGTTACAGCTTGTGAACTTTATGGTGTTCAACAAGTGTATTTTGACATTGTGTTCTAATGAGATTTATAATTTGATCTCTTCTGGCTTTAGACTCGATTTATGCACTTTGGTTTTAGTAATCGAAGGCTGGAGCAGACTGCTACCTATTCAATATCAACAATCTCGGAGTGAGATGTCAATAGATAACATGTGTATCTCTGTGACAAATGAGACAAGTTTCTTTTGAGAGAAACCCAAATGGCTGGGAAGGGTTGTGCATTGCATCACTGGGTCCATGATGTCATTTTCAATATCAAGAATCATCTTTGTGATTTTGATAGATTATGTAGACCCGGTTTCTGCCTAAGTTGTGTGAAGGGCTGCTTTGTTTTCACCCTTTATCCATACATTTCTTTTTAATTCTTCAAACCCTTCAATGCTTACCAAGACGTCATTACTAACATCTTGTTGTGATTGTTCCAGTGTTATCTCAATCTTAGTCGGCTTTTTTCCTTTATACTTATTCTTCTCTAATCATTCCTCCAGTTCTGATTGGATCATAGGACTTATTCCTAACATAACCACCTTATGACTTCAGAATCGTCGTGAAATTAATAGGTTGTTGGGTATAGAGATCGAACCATAAAATCATTTTCTGACATTGTTATTTTGAAATACTCTCCCTACATATGTGCTCTAAGATTCAAAATTGTTTAGCACATGAAGGAAAGAATTGCACTTAGAGTCTTAAAGATCACATTCGTCTATAACATGTTTTAATCACATTTTCTCCCCTTATTTTTAAATAATAAAACACTTAGTATTTGAAATACTAATTGATTCAAAATTTGACATGAAAAATTCCATGAGGAGAAAAATTATACCACGATATTGCATGAATTCATTTTCCGGATATCTCCCCTTCAACAGTATATGTGGGATACCAATATTTATTAAAACTTTACATTGGAATGAAAAATTGATATGACACCAAAAAAATTTGAAGACGGAGTGAGATGCCTTAGTGAATAATGTATATTAATAATTGACATTATAAGCTTCCACATTTTAATTTCACAAAATGTGTTTGGATACATAAAATTAACATTTATGAGATGTACCCAACACATTAAAAGGCTTTGTTTTAAAAAGCTCCCCCTCAGAAAATTATTCGAGGAAGGGAGTGTTGAACACACAATTTTAACAAATACCACTTTTTATAGAAAAATACCACAAATTATATTGTAGACAATTTT
>BQNB010198620.1:0-11120 GCA_026074375.1 Tanacetum coccineum | reverse complement strand
GTCAAACATTATTTCTGGGACGATCCCTATCTTTTTCGAACTTGTGCAGATCAAATCATTCGACAGTGTGTGTATGGGCAAGAAGTTATTGATATTCTTAAAGCTTGTCATGAAGGACCCACCGAGGGCCATCATAGTGCCAATATCACCGCTGGGAATAGATTTTATGGCGGCCATTTCCATCTTCAAGAGGAAATAAATACATCCTCGTAGCTGTTGATTATCTTTCAAAATGGGTTGAAGCCAAGGCGCTCTCCACAAATGATGCTAGAGTTGTAGTTAAGTTTTTGAAATCTCTTTTTGCCCGATTCGGCACACCGAGAGCTATTATAAGTGATCATGGGACCCATTTCTGTAATGACAAATTTGCTAAAGTAATGTCTATGTATGGGGTCACTCGACGTCTTTCTACTGCTTACCACCCTCAAACGAGCGGTCAAGTTGAGGTGTCGAATCGTGGGTTAAAACGTATTTTATAAAGAACAGTTGGAGAAAACCATGCCTCATGGTCGGATAGGCTTGATGACGCTCTGTGGGCATTTCGTACCGCTTATAAGACACCAATTGGTTGCACACCTTACAAGCTCGTATATGGAAAGCCGTGTCATCTATCTATCGAATTAGAGCATGGAGCGTATTGGGCATTAAAACATGCTAATTTCGATCTTAAAACCACGGGTGATCACCGGAAGTTTTAGCTTAATAAACTCAATGAGCTTCATGATCAAGCATACGAGAATTCTTTGATTTATAAGGAGAGGACAAAGAAGCTTCATGACTCAAAGATCAAAAACCGCATTTTCAATGTTGGTGATCAAGTCTTGCTTTTCAACTCTCGTCTAAAGATATTCTCGGGAAAGCTTAAAACCCGATGGTCCGGCCCTTTCACCATAACTGAAGTTTTTCCATATGGCACTGCAAAATTATCTCACTCTGACGGAACAAACTTCAAAGTGAATTGCCACCGACTTAAGCACTACTTCGGAGGGGACACACCAACCATGGTTGTCCCAGATCTCCAAACTTTCCCTAAGGACGAATGAATTCAGGGATCGAGTCAAGCTATGTGACTCGGTTACCAAAAACAAAGCGCTTCGTGGGAGGCACCCCATGCTTATCCATTTTCTTTCTTATTTCTAATGTGTTGTGAGGAGGCTTGTACTCTTCCGTTCTTTGTGTTTGTTGTTTGTACGTGTGATTGTTTGCAGGATTGAACCCAACTTTTCTGAAGACTCTCGTGTTCGGTGTTTTGTCCCGGTCCACTCGAGCTTCCTAGCCTTTGCTTGCCATTAGTTTGGGGAAATCCAATATCCTAAAGATTATTATCGTCTAACATTTATCTTATAGCACACTTAATAAACGGCTTAAGATTTTTGTGATACTTTCTTCATGTTGAGTTATGCATTAGACTTTTTGAGTTCTAGTATGGGGTTTTTAAGTCTTAGGCTAGGAAACATTGAGGACAATGTTTGATTTTAGTATGGGGTAGTATATCTTCGATATGATCTTACCTACTTTTACCCGTTGTTCTCACGTACCCCGTTTTCCCACCAAATTTTCAAAAAAATTTAAAAATTTTCAAAAATAAAATAAGTGTTTTTGTCACAATTTTGACTTTCTTGCTGGGTAGAATAAGAGTAAATTTTGACCCGATCGAGCGTGTTGAGCTCTAGCTTGTTCCTTAACTTTTAGGCTAAGCATTCGCTAATTTGCGAAGAACGAAAAATGATAGAGTTAAGTATGAGTAGGATGCTAAACAAGGATTATTTGGAAATCTTAAGAGCTCGTGTATGTAACTTGTTGCTTTTTCTCCCATAAGCTCTTAACCGGATTAATATACGTGCTGTTTTTGGAGATTAAACTTAAATCAACAATTTTTATGTAATATATAGCAAAAATTTTAGTCTTAGTTCAAATTTATACTTGAATTTTTTAAAAAGAAGTCTTCTATATAAAAAAAATGATAAAATGATAAAAAAATATAATAATAAAAGCTGTGAGCTGATAAAAGTTTACTACCTCTTGCCGGCTCACAACCGATGTTGCAGCCTTCTAAAAGGTCAAGGGTTACAATTGCATAAATGTCTTAATGGTTAAGTTAATAAATTGACTTTTTTTTGTTAAATTCAAATATGCTTTTGCATTTTGACTATTCTATTTTATAAGCTATGAATATTCGGGAAACCTGAGAGTTTTTGAAAACTAAGGTCAGTGAGTCTCGATACTAGTCTCTGTGGGGTGTCAAAAGCCTGGTCACTTAGCCGTAAGGTTGGGATGTGCCGAGACGAAAGTCGCTACATGGGATGATCTCGCCTTTAAACTCGTTATTCTAAGGTGGAACGTAAAGCATAGTATGTTGCAAAAAGTTGATGCATGGTTGAAATTCGAGATAGCACAATCACTTAAGATATAATAATTGTCGGGAGTAAAAAGTCCACAAGTTGCAAATATGAGTAGTGTTAGCATCTTAACTGATATTTAGCTGTGATTTTGTTTTAAGCTTGGTTTGGATAAGTGAAAAGTCGGGGACGATGAATTTATCCTTTTTGGGGCATTCTCGGATCGAAATGCATCTTGTTCTATGATCCCTAACAGTTATGGAAATAACGAAAGTCGAAATAATCTCAGTTATATTATTATAAAAAAAAGTTTTAGGAAAATAGGAAAATGGAGTGTTTTATAACTTGTGATTTCTTAACTCTCCTCACAAAAGTCTTTGCTACTTTTCAAAGGTTTAGTTTGAAGAAGTTCTGAGGTATTTGGTTATAGAGCATATAATATTGCGTGAGGACACGCAATCACTTAGTTTGGGGAATTTTGATATGTGTGAAAACACATATCCGTTTTATATCAAAATAGGCCCTAAAAAGACAAAATTATGCTTTAAATGCTTGTATATTGCTTGTTTTGTCTTTGTGATTGTGTAGGTACGGATAATGCAAAAATCGCAAGAAAACGGTTAAAACCGGACAAACACGGACACAAGAAAGGAAAGAGAATACATGAGTCGGGAGAATGCTATCAAAGGTCAACAAAAGTCAACTCTTGGTCAACCAAAGTCAACCACAAAAAGACAAAACCCAAAAATTCCAAATCAGTCCCTCAAAGTTAACCAAATTACAAAAAGAGTCCCTAAACCCTAACGGTGTTAACTCTTTTAATTAAAAGAGTTAACACCCGTTAACTTCCTTATAACAAATCCATGGCCCATTTCTTTTATAACCAACACCCGGCCCAAAATCCCTTTATAAGCCCAAGGTCAAACAAAGTTATAACCCGGGTAAAAAGAAAAAAAATTCAAACATCCCTCTCTTTTATAAGTTTTTACGCGCGAAAGTTAGTTACCACTGTTCATCGTCACTTTCCTTTTACCCCTCCTATCAAATCAAAGGGCAATTAACAATTGAGGGTTAGGATGGGTAATTCAAGGGTTAAGGGATACGTTGGCAAAGTTCTACATCATCTATCATTCTCATTGGCCAAAACCCATAAGAAGTGCCACGTGGATAAGTGAAGAAACACAAAGAGAATGAAATTTTTACACTAATCCTGTCATGAAAGAAGCACAGGAGTGTCACATCACGGATTGCCATGCTGGCAAGCCGTGTGAGCTAAGATTTGAACTAACGGACCCCAATTGAGATCCAATCATTGGAAGAAATGGAGGGACAGGATTCAAGGGAGCGTGTGAAGGACTTGACACCTAGAAGCTTCTCCTGGCAGCTATAAAAGAACTCCTTCACCCTCACATTGCCATGTTCTTTTTTCTGAATTTTTCTTTAGTTTTTAAAATAGCTTATGTAACTTTTTTAGTTTAAAATTGTAATTTTCTTTTAAGCTCTTGTAATTTCCTTTTATTAAGTATTGTAATCAGTTTTAAGCATTAATAAAATCACAATTTAGTTCTCATAAACTGTTTTCACTTATAAGCTCTTATTTCTCTCAAATGTTTATGCTACTATTTCATAAGCTACTAATAAGCTCATACAAGCTCTCTGAGTCTATAAGCTCAGATTGAGCTCATATCAGTCATTTAATCTACTGTAACCCTAAAAACAGCTTAAATACCTTGGCCATTTGGATTTTTGAGCTTTTGGAAGATGAGCTTACTTTGGAAGAGCTCATATGGACTTTTACTGGCTTATTTACAATAAGCCAGAGCTTGTAGATTGCTCAATTGAGCCATTAATAACCTTTGTTTAGCTAAGGTTCTAGTAAGTATTCATTTAAGCTTTCCTGTCTTAAATTTCTTAATATAGTTTAGCTTATTTTGCTTAATTGTTTGCTTATTTGTGCTTATTAATGTGTTATTATGCTTATTAGACTTATTTGATAATCTGTTTTTAGTTAAAATAGCTTAGATCTTAATTTTGTTTAATTTGTCCTTAAAATCAATAAAAAACCCAAAAATATTAGTGTAGCTAGTGGCTTATTGATTTAAGCTTATTGAATTAGTGTTTTTATAAAAAACCCAAAAATATTAGTGTAGCTAGTGGCATATTGATTTCAGCTTATTGGATTAGAGTTTTTATCTTTTTAGGTCTGTTATAAGTTGTTTAGTATCTGGTTATTTAGATTTGAGCTTTGGATTGCATTTTCATAAGTTTAAATGGTTTCTAAGATTGTTAAAGGGGTGTTTGGGTCAACAGCACTAACCATAGGTTAGTGCTGTTCTTGGCTTATTGGTCTTTTAAGTTAATTTTAAATCTCAAAATTAGAATTGTTTAAGCTATTTTTTATAAGTTAGAATTAAGTTAGTTGAGTTTTTAATAGATAATAGCTTATTAGTTCAAACCTATAAATTAGAGTTTGCATTATTAGCTTAGATTAGTTCTAGTTTTTGAATTTACTTATTTTTCATTTAGACTTGTGTTTTAAGAGTGTTAGAAATATAATTTTAGGTCTGCACTAATAGGGTTTTAGATTTACTCCATATGCATGTCAAATGCATCAGCAGCTTTTAAACTGTAATTAGTCATTTTTAGTCTTAATTTTCAGCTAGTTAAATTAACTTTTAGCTCTTCAATTTTCTTGCACAAGTAGATTAAGGGGTAGTTTAAGTATTTTTGAGCTTATTTTAGCTTATCAAGCTTATTAGGTTATCTGTTTTAAGCTGTCAAATAAGCCTTTTGTCTTTTCAGTTTCAAAGTAAAATTTAGCATGATTTAAGCCTTAGGATTATTTTCAAAGAACTTTTTCATTAAGCTATTTTGTTTCAAAATCATTTTTAAAAGTAGATTAGAGTAGCTATTTAGTAGTAGTTTAAGCTTTAATAAACTATTTCCCTACAAGGATCTAAAAGCTTACCTAAAAATAAGCTCAGAAGTCCCTGCAGGGACTGTTTGGCTCTAGATCCATTCAGGTGCTTATTAGGATTTTATAGCTTTTTGCTTTTTAAGTTTTAGCTTAATTTGTTCTTAAAATATCTTATTAGGTTAGAAGTAGTCAGTTTGTAACTTATTGAGTCCTAGATTAGCTTATTCTAGTATTTTCAGTTAAAAACCAAAATTACCAAGAGAAGCCTGTAGCTTTTTCTTAGTGCTTTTTAGTTGCTTAATTGGATTTCAAAATGTTATTAGCTTATTATTTTAAGTAGGTTTTTAGTTGAACTTTAAGATAGTGTTAAACTCTTAGTTGTAAGAATCCATTTTAGTGCTTAAAAATAAGCTCAAAGTTTGCCTTAGGGACTGTTTGGTTTCTAAGTTTTCAAAAGAGCTTATTTAGACTTTTAGCTTATTACTTGCTTTTTTTTAGTTCTGATTAGCTCATTAGCTTTGGTTTAGCTTATTATAGCTTATTTAGTCTTAACTTTAGCTTATTTAGTATTATAGCTTATTTAGTTTAAGAAAAGCTTCAAAAAAAAGTTAAGTAGTAACTGTTTACTTTTCAGCTGTTTTCTAGCTTATTTAGGGCTTTTCATAAAAAGTTTCTCTTATTAAAATTGCTTATTTTTAGGTGCTTAATAACTTTGCTTTTATAAGTTTTTCAAAAAAAGGGGAAAGTGGAAATCGGGGGTGAGCAAGACTCGAACCCCCGACCTCAACACTTTCAACCCTTTTATAACACACACAACACACTCACTACCACTGCGCCCTGGGGTCTTTTTCGTTATACTCTTACAACATTTATTCTTTATACACATTTAGCCCTTTTAAGTCTATACGCTGTTTTTAGCTTATTTTGCAGCTTATTCAATAAGCTGTGATCTCAAGCTTATTTTTCCTAGGTTCTAATTAGTATAAGCTATTTTCAGTATTTTTTCTAGAATTTTTATAGATAGTTTAGTATTTTTAAACATTTATTTTTATTAAAAACTTTAAAAAATCATAAAAAATAGAAAAATAATCAAAAAAATATAAATCTTTTTTAGAAAATTTTCTTTTATCATAAAGTTTATAGGAAAATTAGTTTTGCTTTCGTAGGGTCTAATTTGCACAATTTCGATTTTTAAAGAACGGGATTTGTTCCCGTTCTCGTTTTTCGTGTTTTAAAGCTTATTTCAAATCCGTTTTTGTTCTAGTTTTCTTTAAACTTACTTTTTAGTCAATTAGAGTCCATTTAAAAAGAAAAATTCATTTTAGGTGTAATTTTGAAAAATTAGGTTTTTTAATTGCTATTTAGGGTTCCCGTTTTGTGTTTTTAGTTAAAATTTGGTTTCCCGTTATTTGTCTTCGTGCTTAATTGTTATAATTTGTTCATTTTAAATTTTAAAAGTAGATAATCAAATCAATCTTTGTCTTCAATTCAAATCATTGTCCGAACATCAAACGTGGTTTCAATTTCACAAATCGTTGGGGGATAACGACCCGAGAATCATACTTCCCGGTTTATATACGTATTATATTATATATATTTGTGAAGATTTTCCTTTTTACCTTTGTCCTCAAGGGTAAATTGGTAATTTTCCATCATATTATATATTTTATTATTACGTGTGTTGGATTCTACGAATCAATATGCCAAAGATCTAGATCTTTTGACTTCACATAAGTTTCGAATCTATTTTTCCAATAAATAAATCCATCACTTTCAAAGAGTGGTGGTATTTGGATAGATTGCCCTTCTAAATATTTTTCCGATTCCATAGATCGATTCAAGTTTTAAAATACAATTTATTTTAAAAATCTTGTTTGACGTAGCTCTTGATACCAATTGTGGAAAACTAGAAGGGGGGATGAATAGTTTACCGCTTTTTAATTTAAGGTTTTAAGGTGTCTGTAAAATTTTAGATTCTACTTTATGTGAATTCAACACTTGCACAATATGAACAATAAACTTATCCAAACAATCAATAGAATGATATAATAAAGTAATGTAAGACAAGAGATAAGAGTAAGAACAATCAAACCACAACGCAAGGATTTATAATGGTTCGGCAACGAAGCACCTCTTCGCCCTACTCCACTCCCCGAGCACCAAACTCGAAAGTTTTCTTCACTATGTCAACAAACTCCCTTATGGTGGAGAAAACCGTACACAACGTTGCTTACACCGATTTACGACACAAAGCTAAATGTCGAATTCTAATCATAGCTAGAACCAATCTATCACAACACGACTTCACTACTTGTTCACGACTTCACAACTTTACGACTTCTTCACAACTTCAAAACTTCTTCACAACTTTGCGACTTCACTTCACCACACTACTTATATCACAACTATCTAACGCTACTTGGTAAGATCACCACGATCTAACTATATTTACAAAGATCGCCAAGATCTAGCTACCACACACAAATACAAGATATACAATTGATTTACAAATATGTGATATGGATGCAACAAGATTGCAATATACACTTGAGGTGTAATACTTCTTCACTTGATGATGAAAGTATTCTTCTCTTGCACTTGAGGAATTGAGCTTGGATCACTTGGAAATAAAGCTTTATGATTGAATGATCAAAGGATTTTAGTGAGACGTGTGGGCTGTTTTAGAATAGAAAGAATGAGTGCAAAAGGTAAGAAAATAGTGGGGAAAACTCCAGTATTTATAGGACAAACTGGAGGAGCGTTAGTCTATGGACGGTCCCTTTAAATAGGTGGGTGGTCCCCTTAAAATTAAGGGGGCCGCCCGTGTATTTAAGGGGGCTCCCAAGTTTTTCTTTTGTGTAGGGGGAATTTTCTAGAACTTTTCTAGCCGTTTTGGGTCCGAAAATTTGAATTTCAAAATATTTATTTTGAATAAAACATTTCTTTTAATTGTAGAAAATGCTTTGTAATGTTTATAAAAATGTTTACAACATTTTATAAAAGTGTGAGGTTGAATAAAAAATTTCCTTTGATCATAAAATGCATTAAGCATTTATTTATTCATACCTTGAAGTGATATAAATTTCAAAATGAAAATTTACTACTAATTACTTGTTTACGTTTAATTTTACATTGAACGTTTTTATATTTTGTGATTATCAAAACGTAAAGATGTGAAAAATATTAGTAATGTTTTTCGGCATTATATTTTATCAACATATAGAACAGTTTGAAATTACTCAGTAAATCATAGCATGAAAGCAAAGTATTATTGTTGTCTGAATAAATACTTAGGCTGCGTTTAGTTGGAGGAAAACACCCTTGTTTTCCACAAAATGTTTTATGGAAAACAAGAAAAACAGAGATCGCGTTCATTTCGTCGTTTTCCAACAAAATTCTCTACAAAACACAAAATCCATATTTTCTCCTTTTATACACAAAACTAGAAAACAATTTTATTTTGTTTTCCCCATTTTCCTTTTATGACACCCATATCTATTTTCCCCTTATTTCCTACGTTTTATACGTTTTTATAAGTTTTTTGATGTTTATGTACGCTTACAGACTTTTTTTAACGTTTTTGTCAGTTTTTTACTATTTCGACAGTTTGTTTACGTTTCGTCTGTTTTTTTACATTTTCATCCCTTTTTTTACCATTTCGTCTGTTTTTTTTACGATTTCGTCTCGTTTTTGTAGTTTCCGTCTGATTTTTTTACTGATTCTCTTCACACATTGTTTTACGATTCGTCTGTTTTTTACGGACTATCGTATGTTTTTTAACGATTTCGTCTGTTTTTTTTACGATTCTTCGTTTTTTACGTTTCCGTCCGTTTTTTTTACATCTGATTTCGTCTACGTTTTTTTTTTTTGTTTATTTTGTATTTTTTTTTTTTTTTTTTTTTTTTATTTTTTTTTTATTTTTTTTTTTTTTTATTTTTTTTTTTTTTTTTTTTTTTTTTGTTTTTTTTTTTTTTTTTTTTTTTTTCTTTTATTTTTTTTTTTTTTTATTTTTTTTTTTGTTACGATTTGTCCGTTCTTTCAGACAAACATCTGCCAGATTTAGGACATCTGGCAATACAAATCCAAGCGCATTGTAACCAAACCAAGCGCACATGTGTGCCTAATGCATATGCCAAAATCCAAGCGCTTTGTAACCACCAAAATGAAAGCTTGTGCGCCTTGCCTGATGCATAGCTTGTGTGCTTGATGCATATGTGAAAGCTTGTACGCCTAATGCTGTGCGCCTGATGCATTGATGTGTGTTTTTTTGTTGAGATGTCTATGTGAAGATTTAAGAGACATGGTGTGATGAGATGGTGAAGGAGATGGAGAAAGACGGAAGGTTAGGTGAAAGTAGATAAAGGGAATAAAGATGGGAGTAAATGTGGAATTGAATGTGAGAAAAAGTTAGTTGGAAGAAGAAATTAAAACAAGATCACAAAATACAAAACGATATTACAAAAGGTGGGAGTTTTGGTAAAGCAAAGAAAATTAGTCTTGTTTGGTAGTAGATTTTTTTGAAGTACTTATATTCAATGGAAAATGATATTTCTTTTTACAATTTGTGCCTACAATTTCTTACTTGCATGATTGTAACATGTGGAAAGATCAAATGATATAAATCAAGAGAGATAATTAGTGCACGACACATCTTGTATGATTGTGTAAGTAGGGTGATTATGTAGAAAGATATATCAATACTCTTTATTGAAACACTAGTTGTAACACCCGTGCACACGCGGGTTTTTTTCTAATTTTTTTAGCAACGTGTTTTTATTTGATAAAAAAATAGTAATTATACAAATAAGCCTCAATTTTTTTTTGTATTTTCATGTTTTTAATGTGTTATTTGAACATAGGATATGAAGTTTCTTCATGCACGCGGGAGCGGAGCCAAAAGTTATGGCCGAATGGAAAAAACTTTGATAATTTTTAAATACTACACTACAAATCTTATTGTTAAGGGGTTAAATTACGAAAAAAGCTATATAAATGAGTAGTGTTTACACTATAATTTTTTTTGCTAAGGGGTACATGCTCACATTTCCCCTTACCAACTCCGCCATGCATGCACGTCCACATTACTGCCTCATGCAAAGCCTTTTAACATATATATGACATTTCTTAAACACCAACTTTAGTAATGTAATATTATGACATCAAAACGGATCATGAATTTCATTCCTAAAGAAGGCTTAGTATTTTGTGCTTTGAGGGATGCATGCACGTCCACATTACTGCCTCATGCAAAGCCTTTTAACATATATATGACATTTCTTAAACACCAACTTTAGTAATGTAATATTATGACATCAAAACGCATCATGAATTTCATTCCTAAAGAAGGCTTAGTATTTTGTGCTTTGAGGGATCTGCTGACATTGATGATGAACCATGACTTGCTTAAAGAATATGCATTGTTCTTTATACTTGGACATCATTAAATGTTTTATAGAAGGCAAACATCTTCAAAACCAAAAATAATTTTAGCCCAGTGTTATGTGAGTCAACCACATATATCTAATCATCTCTGTTGGTTAAACGTCAAGAACATTTTTTACACCCTTTTCTAGTTTGTATCTTAGTTTAATTTATGGATTCGTGAAAATGTTGTTTAAAATAGTTGGTAAGTAAGACTAATGGTGTATGGACTCCTAATATAGTATTCAGATTTTACATATGAACAAGCATGGTAGCCCGCGCGTTGCCGCGGGGCTTATTTTTTTCGAATTAATTACGCCATTATGCAACATCTATTCAGAACACAAAACACGTTATTCAGAACACGCTTTGTAAAAAAAGATTAATTGATTTCGTATTGGTGCAAAATTGAAAAACATTATGGGCTTGTCATATCAAGTGTT
>BQNB010198619.1:991-11120 GCA_026074375.1 Tanacetum coccineum | reverse complement strand
TGATGTACAATTGCATTATATTACATAATATGATTCACAAAGAAAAAGGAAAGGAAATCTCTCCCGACTTTTATCCGGAGGAACAACATCGTGAAGATGATCCCGTAAGATCGGCACAAGATAGGCTACGAGTTATCAGAGAAATACACGACGAAGAAACTCATCTTAATCTTAAAGCAGATCTAGTGGAACACATTTGGCATCGAACAAATGCAAACTAATTTACTGTAATTTTTTATTTTCCGTAATTTTTTTTCCTTCTTTTCTTCCGTGTATTCTTATTTCCGTATTTTAGTTTGTAATGTTTTTTAAAAAAAAATTGTTCGGTCGCCTGTGCGGTCACCACTACGGATGTTTGGTCACTGTGTGGTCTAGGAGAGAGAAAGCTGAGTTGGCGCTGACGTGGCGGTGTCCTCTGCGGTCACCACTACGTTTAGCCGAGTAATCTTTTTTTTAATCTATTTGGGCATTTTAATCTCCTCGTTTTCTTAAAACTACTCCTAATGTAGGATCGACCATCCGGTCGGTCGAGTCATCCGAATGTGTCCTTCCCTACGAGGTGCACAAAGAACGCGTCTCCCCTTAGTTGACTTGGTTAGGTTGGTCATGTGACCGAATGAAATGCAAAAAAAACTAGCGGTTGGAGGTGTTTGTTAAACGTAATGAGACGACCTTTTGCGGTCGGTCGTCCCATGTGGCAATAAAAGGGATCTGGTCACACCACTACGCCGGCCGAAGCAAGACCTGATCACTCCCAACCTTTGCAAAGTTAGGGTCTTCTGCACGACCTTACAATTGGAGGAAGATTTCATATTAAAAAAATTAACTCTTTCTTTTATATTTTTATTTAAAAAAAAATAAACAATCCCTCATTCACTATAAAATCTCACTTTTATACCATTTTTAATCACAAAACACATACATTTTATACACTTTCATTATCTTTTTTAAATGGCTTGTTCGATACCACATAGCGACGATGAAATCCTAGCTTTGGTTCAAAAACAAATTGACGAAGATATGGTTCATCAGAAAGCGATTCTGGATTTAGCCTTGCAATTTGATAATGCATGCACAACTAAAGAAGATCTTAGAAAAGCATACAAGAAATGTAATCACATTCCACAAGAGAGCCGTGCTTTGATCGACACTTTCTTAAAAGAAGGTTCTGATAAAGATTACGAGCTAACTCTTTCTATGTACAGAAAGGCGACAAAACTAGAAAAACAAATGAATGCTAAGTTAGCTTGAATACATGTATTTATTATTGATCCGGATGGAGCTTTAATGTCGACACAAGAATATATGCATAAAGTTGTTGAGGATGTGGGTGAGGATGCTGATTTTAACAGTGGGGCGTGGGTTAGCGCCACTAACTATGTGAATGCTTTTGGTGGCACTGTAACTGGATGTTTGGGAGACATCGACAACTTTCTTAAAAAGGGAAAACTTGAACACGTTGTTGCAATAGTGAAGTCTTATTCTCCGAATGCTCTTGGAGATTTAAATGTGACTCTGAAAGATCTATCGGGTACAGTACTTGGAACAATACACTACAAAGTTCTTGATGTGAGTAGTTATGAAAAGAATATTACAGTAGGAGCTGCTATGATACTTGCCAATGTCTTAGTTTTTACTCTTAAAGCATCAAAGCATTACCTTAACATTACAAAAAGAAATGTGGTTGAGATTTTCCGCAAGGATACGGTTTCATTAGCTTAACATTATTGTTATTCAATTCCGTAATGTAATTTTCAATTTTGTAATGTAATTTTCAATTCCATAATGTAATTTTCAATTCCGTAATGTAATTTTCAATTCCATAATGTAATTTTCAATTCCATAATGTAATTTTCAATTCCGTAATGTAATTTTTCAAATTTGAAATCAAACAACTACTATTCCAACGGATACTATTCGAACTATATGTTTTAAAACGTATCTGTGTTGTATTTTTAAATTCCGTCAAGTTCATGTTTTTATTTTCGTAATTTTTTTTCTGTCTTTTCTTCCGTGTATTTTTATTTCCGTATTTTAATTTGTAAAATGTTTAATTATTAATGTAATGTTTAAAAAAAAAATTGTTCGGTGTCATCTGCGGTCACCACTACATGTGTTTGGTCACTGTGTGGTCTAAGAGAGAGAAAGTTGAGTTGGCGCTGACGTGACGGTGTCATCTGCGGTCACCACTACATTCATTCTGTTTTTTCTTAGTTGCAGGCGTACAAAGAAAAAGATGAAAAATGGCTTTTATTTTATATTATAAAAACAAATGAATGTCGATGGAAAAAAAGGGTAGATTCGTTTAAGTTGGTTGAACCGGTGTGGGGTGATGGAGCATAGTACTCGTATTTGTTTAAGAGTAAATTGCAAAAATAGTCTTTGTGGTTTGGTCAAATTCTACGTTTGGTCCGTGTGGTATCAAAATTGCAAAAATTGTCTGTATGGAAAACCTTCGGTTTCACTTACGATTCCACTTTTAGTCCTTTGTCAAACTGAAATAACTAAAATACCGCCCCCATACTCGAACACCCTCTACTGCTCGACAAAGAGATAAATGGAATTTTAGTCATTTCCATTCGACAAAGTATTAAAATGGATACTTAAGGGTTTCCCACAAGACGATTTTTTGCAATTTTGATCTCACGCGGATCAAACCGGACCAAACGTGCAATTTGGCCAAACCATAAGGAAGATTTTTGCAATTATCTCTTTGTTTAATATGAGTAAGAGATATAATCCATAAAATGTTTCAAGGACGATTTGTGCAATTTCGATACCACGCGGACCAAACGTGCAATTTGGCCAAACCATAAGTAAGATTTTTGCAATTATCTCTTTGTTTAATATGAGTAAGAATATAATCCATAAAATGTTACCATTAACACTAAACATTTATGCTATCTAAACGACACTTTTGCATTCTCACTTTTACTAAAACATAATGTTAGCATCAAATTCAGTTTTTACTATCAAAAATGCTTTAGAATGCTAGCATTAATATTGACGCTATGAATAATAAACAAAGATTAAAATTGACATACAAAAAAATAAAAGAAGTACGAAAAAATTATGAAATACGAAAAGATAAAAACATATCAAAATATTAATAAACTCCGTTTTTTGTTGTTGATGTCATTGCCAAAATAATCCATAAAATTTGGTTAAAGATTAACGTGTGTTTCTTTATCTGTAATTCTTTGACTTTCCGTCGTTGTACTTCGCATCTCTCGATGCAAGTACGTTGAATATTTTGTTGTGGATTAATATACAACTCATTGAATTCACTTATCGCAAACTTTTGATCTTTTAAAATCATGTTATGCAATATGATACACGTATATATGATTCTTCGTATCTTGTTTACATGGTATTGATGCGCCGGTTGTTGTATAATTCCCCAATGTCTTTTCATGCACCTCCTTGTCGCCTTTTAAATTATCCACGTTTCTCGTCTCGTGCCACCGTAAATGATTTGACAAAAGTTTTCCACTGTGGGTAAATCACATCAGCTAGGTAATACTGTTTTTCATACGTAACTTTATTTACTTCAAACAGAGCCACATGGGCGATGTCATCAATAAGGTTTCTCATTCCCAATGAATACAATTAATGCTTTCAAGCATTGTGGAAACCCATGAACCCTCTTATCTGTTGCATATAAATTTTGAATGTTGTTAAAGTCGGGTTTCCTTAAAAACTCAAGCATGTACAAATCAATAATGCACTTGGTAAAATTATCTAAAAAATTGCGTGCACAATGTTCACCCATTTTTAAATATTTATCAGATGCATCAGGCGTTGTGTCATATACGCGTTGGCGTTTGGTGAAAGTGCGTTTCACAATAACAGTCAAACTCGTTTGACCCGTAGTATTGGGTCAGACTTCAAAGAATTTAAAATGGTTAGGAACAGGATCAGAAGTATAAGTTTCAACACCTTTGACCATTTCTAAAAATAGGTTCCTGCTCATACGGTATCGACGTTTAAAATACGCCTTCGAAAATTTTAGATCATCATCAAAATAGTCGGCTAACAAACGTGCTTCACCAACATCACATTCACGGTGTATCGGATTACGGGTATGGGAAGTTTAAGCGTGTTATTGTTGCAACGATTGGTGATACTGATAAGCATACGTCATAAAGAAAATGTCACTTTCGTCATCAACATCGGAAAATGTAACATCTTCATCATTCAGATTCGGATCCATAGTTTTCAAGAATATGTTTTATGATATATAGAATTAAGATATTTGTGTGAAGAATGGTTAAATGGGGAACTACCCAACGACTAGTCCTCCAAATCCAAAGTGAGATTAAATAAGAAATTTGTTTTTTATAACCGTTGAGGACTAGCCAACGGCTAGTTTTTTCAAAAAATTTGCAAATCAATGTCTGTTTCCATATTAACATCCTCCCCAACGCCCTAACACCACCCATCCTGGTTTGGTAACGCCGGCAACGTCGGTGCCAACTCAGCATAACGTCGAGCCGTGCGTTATGATACATAAGGCTCTAACAAACTGTTTTTGTCACGTATACTTCATTTATCTCTTTTTTACTATAGAAATAATGTTTTACAAAAAAATTTGGTTGCGTTAATGATGTGGGTGTTGCGACTCACAAAGAGTTTTACAATTCCCTAGGCAGTGTACCTAACAGTTGTAGTGTAGTATAGGCAAAACTCGGGGGTTGTTATGATTCTCAAGGGGAATAGGTTGGGAAGGCTCGAACAAAATTTATATAACAGAGGTCTAAAGGGTTGATAGAAGATTATTTTTTTTGTATTTTTATATTTTTAGAAAGCAAGTAAAATTCAAGTTTTAGAGGTTGGTTTTGGTTTTAACTAATTAAACTAATAATAAATCTAATCTAGTTTTTGGTGGAAACTTATATGATAAACAAACATATTTACTGAATCATGCACTACTCCTTAGTTTGCTTCTCCTAATTCTATTGCTTTGTCACACTTGTGATGATCTATGTAAGTATTTCCTAGGTCATGAACTAATTACACGAAAACACCGTCTATGTAATAGTGCGTTAAGGCAGCGCACAAGTAAGGTAGTATGAAGACTATTACAAGGCCCCTAAGAGTATATTACATGCATTAAAACACTTACGAGGGATCAACCATACTATAGGTAAGTTAGTGTGAAGACTGTTACCGATGATATCCTTTCTACACACTCGCAATTCCCTAGACGTCTATGCCAATGCAATATTTTATAGCCAGTTTTCTAAAGCCTAACGCGCACATCCACCACAAGAAGCAATATTAAAAGGATCTATAAACTAAGTTTCATGCAATCATAAGTAAATACTAATGGATCTAGCCTAGCATATTATAAGTAAGCGAAGAACATTAAATAATCAAACAACACATAAACATATTGAATGATAAAAGATAGAGGACTTCACTTGATTAAAACATGTGTTCAAGGCTAATACAAAAGGGTTTTGACACCCTAAAAACGACCCAAAAAGCTGTTATAATCGACTTTTAATAATAAGGTTTAGTTCCCAAAAGTTACACACTTAAAACCCTAAAAATGAGTTTGTATATATAGGAAAACAGGCGTGACGGCGTCGCGTTATAATCTTGACGACGTCGCCCCACCGTATCTTCTAGGGCTTCTTAAGTTGGTTGGATCCTGACGCCGTCGTCAAAATCCTGACGCCATCCTTTGTTCGTCATGACGTCGTCACATTTAATTGTGATACCGTCTCTAGCCACTGTACGCATTTTATTCAAGAGATTTGTTATAGAGTTGTAATCTTGTCCGTTTCTTCTCCAAATGAGCCCAAGTCACGTGTATTTCCTTTAAAAGCCATCCAAGGGCTAAAAACACAAAAAGGAATGATTAAGTACATAATTTAGGTATATTTGCATGATTTAGGGGGTTAAATGACTCTGAAAAAGTGTATAAAATGACACCTCATCTTATACCCCTACACTTGGGATTTTCTTATCCTCAAGCAAATGAGCTTTTCTACCTAGACAATAGCAATATCGAAGGCATTTATCTTACTTTTTAAAGATAGTTTATGACATAACCTTCTAGACCTCATAACTAAAAGCATGGAAGTTAGATACTAGCACCTTACATAAGTGTTTGGATTCTCTCTTTCTCTCAAGTGTATAATGAATTATAACAATATAGGAAACATAAAATAACACTCATTACTTGTCGTAGCATATAATTTACCATAGGTTTGGTAAAGGAGCATAAACCTCCACCACTAGGCGCAAGTACTAGAAATTACTATCAAAGAGGTCTTTTAAAGGGTTGTGATGTTCGGGTATAGGTTAAACAGCAGCAACAATGGATGATATATACATGAGCGGTAGCGAGTTAATTAACTACAAGAATACATGCTGAGGAGTTGCTAAGCCAAGACTCGACCACTCTAGGACTAAGATATACAAACTCTACATCCAACTCTTTCTTTTTCTTTTCTATTTTTCTCTTTTTTTTCGTTGTTTGTCATCTTTGTCTATCTGTCGTTGTGTTGTTTTGGTCTTAACAGCTTATAAACAGCTTATAACAGTTTTCTTTTTCATTTTTATAAGTTATTTTTGGTCCTTTCTTGTTTTCCAAAAAGTCATATACACCCAGTTCTGTTTTTTTTTGTCTCAGCTTATTTAAGCTTATATCACAAGCTTATTTTTGAGCTAATCTGTTTTTTTTTGTTCCATATAGTTTGAAAAAGCAACAACTCAGATCCATGTTTTTGGGTATAGTTCAACCGATTCGTGTTCAAACCTAGACGGAACACGAACCAGTCATCTTCTTTCCTAACCCGAACCAGTTCAAACCGATCGAGTTTTTTATGTGAGGAATACCGAACGAGTCCAGTTGAGAAGATACCGAAACAGTACATAAACCAAGAGGACCCGAAACGATGCAAGAATCATTTAAGAACCGAATGAGTGTTTTCCTTTGGGAACGACGTGACAAAAAACCCTTGAGAGTATCAAACTAGTTCAAAAAGCCAGTTTGTAACTGATCTAATAATAACCATTACTCAAACGAGTCAACTCGGTACTATCAGAGTTGACCCGGGTCTAACTCAATGAGTCCACAACGAGTCATGGTTGTACAAAAATGAAGATTAAAAGATGGACACACTCAAACCAACAACATACAACCACATCACAAATACAAATCCAACTAATTCAATAAACTCATCGTCACAAATTTATCTCATCTTCATCTCTCCTACCATCAACAACACTCAAACATATAAAGAAAATGGGATCTCAGATTCATTTTTTTGTGGGTATTAATTGTACCATGATCTTCATAGATCGTCACAGACAAAAGAAATCATTCTCATGGATCTGTAAATAATATACTAAAATTAAGATTGATTTTTATACACACTTAGGTTTATTAAATCATACTTTGTATCGATTTAATAAACATAAACTCGAAAAATACCTACCGAGACCTCACTAAAGATCTTGAAGGCCTTATTCTTATCTCTTGGCTGACGCTTAAAAGGAACAGAATGACAAAAAAGGAGTGCTTGTATTTAATTCGGTTTGAGAAAAGTTATGAATGATAAGATTGAAGGGTTTTTGTTTGTTGTTTGGTCGTGGATAAAGGTGAATGAAAGAAAGCATGATCTGTTCTTGATGTGATATAAGTGAGATGAGTTTACTTGTGGCTTAAAAGGAAAAGTAAAATGGTAGGCGTGTGTGATGATATTAGGGATTGAGTGTTGCCCTAATTGTTAGGGATCGTATGTATAGAAGCATGGGATTTGTGTGGGCTAGATTTTGTAGTATTTTTCAAATTTGGGCTTGATCTTTATTCCCTAACAAATGGATTTAAGACTAGGAAATGAATTGGGCCTGGCGATTTGTTGTTAAACGAGCCGAATGTTATTGGTTTGAATTATTGGGCAAGTAAATTACTTAGTGGATTTGGGCTGTGTTTTTAACTTGGACTATATATTTGAGATTAAATGGTTATTGGGTTCTTTGTTTTACAGGACAAAGAATACAAGGAGACGGACATGAGACGGGATCGACGCATGTTAAAGATTTCATGAAACTTAAAGGCTAGATTTGGAATTAATTTTTTGTGACTACGAAGGTGATCAGATATCACTTATTTGAGATTGAAGTGGCATTTTACGAAGGCGTGTTCTTATTTTATCTTGAAGTCGGGGTTGGCTGGATGCATGATTTCATATTGATAACCTTGCTCGAAGCTTTATTAAGTTGCAGGACTTGTTTAATCTAGGATTCAGCAGTCAAGGGTGGATGGTTGATGGACCTGGTTAACTATCACCTTAAAGGGGGTTACGTTGTTAGTTAACTCAGTGTCACTCGCTAAGTCGTTGTGGATAAATAGCAAGTGGTGATGAAAAGTTCTCATAGTTTGGGTGGGGTATTGAGTTCTTAGAGATTTGCTTGGAGCACCAAATTCATTACACGTTATTCCAACATTAGCGCAAGCTTAAGTCACAAGAACAGGAAAATTTTACTTCAGGTTTCAAGTTTGGTATATCTGTTTACTTTCATCAGTGGTTAATTAAAAAAGACTCAAGATGGTTGTTAAATGATAGCCGTGAGAGGAGAGTGGTTTATGAGTAGAGATTTGATCTAGCAGTTGATTCTCACGGCTTTGATCTGATGCTAATTTATTCCTCACACAAGTTCTCTTATAAATGCGCGTTCAATCAAAGGTGTTGCTGACTCTGACATGTCGAAATCAGCAAGGGGGAAGGGGGAAGGAGAAGATACATCCTTGAGTCTTTGCCTTTCTTGTTCTTGAAAGCTTAAATGTTGCGTCTTTCTTGAATTTTTTTAAGTTAGGCCATGCCGGGAAGACCCCAGTGATGTTATAACCGCAGGAGAATAACTACTGCTTTTAATTATGGATTTTTGCGTTTTTAGGTGCATTTCTCTCAGCAACATGGGGGAAGTTGTTATTTGGGAGAACTTTTTGTCTGCTTTATTTAACTTTCCAGGGGGACGGATGCGGTGTGAGAAGAAACCTTTCAAGCGTGAGAAGATACGTTGCTGATCCAGATAATGCTTACCCCAAATGATCAATCACTAAGCTTATTCTTAAAGGAGCAGTAACATTTGATGTGGTATCTTACCTGTTCCGCTATGCACTCTAATTATTCTAAGCTTTGTTAGTAAGCTTAGAACTGCTCAAGAGAGGATTGCTAGTTTGGGGGGATAAGCATTTGAAAGCTTCTAAATAATGAATATGTTTTATGGAATGAATTAGGGGGGAAGCTGTTCATTGATAGTTTGGGGGGAAACTTTTTAAAGCTTCAAAATCAAGAATTAGCGGCGACGAATTAGGGGAAGCTATTCAAAAGCTTTCCTTAATCAGAAGTGTATGGGATTACTTAGTTCGTGCCTATTCAGTATTTCTCATAAAAGTACTACAAAAAAAAAACAAAAATGATGATTCATGTTGACGTGCATACTTGAAGTTCAAACACCACAGATAGACTGTCATCAGTCATATGGAAGCTTCATGGAAACTAGTTCTTGTTCTTAATCATTATGTACTTGTTAGGAAATTATTGTAAGTAATTCTGTTATATCGTTTCCCGTGGGGGAAGTTTGGTTGGGAATTCACTTTAGTGACGACATTACAGAATTACCTTAGTTTATCATTAGTCACCTACTGTGAGGACTAGAATAGGCAACTATGTATAGTTTAGAGGCGTATGGGCTATATATACCCCTCTACGGCTTCCATAGAGGGGTTGAGTCATTATTTTGGTGTTGAGTCATTTGTATCATTCATCCATTTTCCATCTAATCACAAGTTCATCTTCCATCTCACTACTTTCTCTCACTAAAATGGCTATCATGTGGTTTAACTCACCAAGACCACCGGATCATAGTTTTCGTGAATCTTTCATATACTAGCACCTCACAATAAGTGTTTGGATTCTCTCTTTCTCTCAGGTGTATAATGAATTATAACAATATAAGAAACGGAAAATTAACACTCATTACATGTCGTAGCATATAAATTACCATAGGCTTGGTAAATGATCAAAAACCTCCACCGCTGGGCGTAAGTACTAGAAATTACTATCAAAGAGGTCTTTAAGGGTTGTAGGGTATAGGTGTAAGATAATAG
>BQNB010198618.1:0-11120 GCA_026074375.1 Tanacetum coccineum | reverse complement strand
GACTAAATTTGAAGGTACAATATTTTATAAAAATTACCATGGGATAAATGTAGAAGTAATTACTGCTTATTAACTCAAGACCAAGCTCATAAATTTCCCATCTAAAAGTACTTTTTTACCTTGAAGGTGGAATGAAATGTATAACATATGAGAAAAGAAAATAAAAGGTACCTGCTCTATAATCCTCTGTATCTCATCGGCTAAACCTTTCTTTCAGGATATGAAGCCCTGACATTGACAGCAATTGCACGAACATGATGGACCTAAGTCAATCTTTGAGAATACATGTCTTCGGCCTTGATGAAGCACAATTGTGCCATCCTAAAGTTACTCGAATGAAAGAGCTGCATGAAAATAACAAGAATTAGACAATGTAGTGGCTCCTTCCAGGAGATATGACATGTAGAGAGAGTTGGGGTTGCAAAAAATCTTCTTGTTTCAAATATAAATGTGAATTTTCATCATGAGGTATTGACGCAATTTCATATTGTGAATTTCCACTAAACCCTAGGGGATGTAGATCTGTATAGGATTTCGGATCTTTTATGTGGAAGATTGGTGAAGTTGATGCAAAACCATACTGCGAATTGCCGCAAAACATTAGGGGCTTCATGTCGAAAGAGGATTTTGGATCACTGATATGGAATGAGGACTCACTGGAGCTGGTGCTTGAAACCTGTCTAACAGGGTTGCTATCTGCGAAAAAACTTTGCATGAAAGTTAACTCATCATCACACGATTGAGTGATGTCTAAAGATGGAGAGTCATCAGAGTTTGAATTAGCTAGCTCAGGAAAGACAATGCTAAAATTTATTGAAGTGTCTCCCAAGCATCTAGTGGGGGAACTACCCCGAGTTGCATTTAGGGCGGGGATAGTGCTAGTTGTGGTGGAGGTTTTGGAAGCAATATTATAATCATCTCTAGCATTACTAGTAGTCGTGCTTATAATGTACTCTTGTAAAATAGATCGCAACTTTCTATTTTTTGCTTCATTTTGCTTGCTCTTACGACGAGAAATTTGCCTCCTTTTTGTTGCGTTCCAATGGTTCTTGATCGAATTCTCCGTCCTCCCAGGAATTAACTTCGCGATTTCAGCCCATTTGTTGCCTACTTTACGATGAACCTCAACTAATATTCTTTCTTCATCTTCACTCCAGGTATCTTTCTGAAAACAAGTGAATAATACATAGTAAATAACAGCACCCAAATCAAGTTATATGTAAACAATACATAGTGTGTTTCTTAATTGAAAGAAAAAGCTTAAAAACAAAATGAGAGCACTTAAGTTAAGATACGAACTCATAATCATACAAGGGACTGAGTTGAAATTGTCCTTAATTAAATTATACATTACGAACACAAGTACTTGTGAAAGATCAAAGAAGTTGATGCAATGATACAAAATTCTATATGCAATACTGAAATCATTCTTGACACACTTGTGATAAAAATAAAATCCTAGATGATTTATAGGATGCAGGTGTTCAGAATGAGAAACGGAGGGAAAAAGTTCCCGCCAATTCTTTTTCACAGGGTGCGAATTCATGGTTCTTGTGCAGAGGGGCGTTTGGCAATACGGTTTAGTGCAGAGATTCATGTATGATACTTAAAGATTTGAAGCACTCAATTAATCACAACAAACGTAATATATTGTTAAGTATCTGTCAATAATCAATGTATTTACAGGGAATATATATACCTAATGAACCGGTGTGAAGTAAAAGATCGTATCCCTTCACAAAGCGGTTATTTAATCTTAAGTACCGTTTGGCTTAATGGGCCTGCGGGTTTTTTAATGTTTAGTTCTGCTAATCCTAAAATCCCGGCAGAATATTATAAAGTCTAAATAGATAATTAAAACATAAAGTCTTGTATCTTAAATATACTTCTAACAATCTCCCCCGTAAGATCTAAGGCTTGATGTTAGAATTGTCCGTTTGTGCTTCCATCTTTTGCAGACTCAAACGATGATGGTGAAATCCTCGCTTGATGAACTATGAGTATCCTGTTCGCCTTGTTGTCTTGATGTTGATGCTCCGTCCGTTGGTCTTTGGTCTTTGCTTGGGCATTCAGAATCGAAATGTCCCATCCTTTGACATATATAGCACTTGATCCTTGCCATGTCTTCTTCATCCTGTTGTGCAGTAGCGTCATACTTGCCTTCCTCTTCCTTCTCGAGGGTAATCCCGAAATGCTCGACTCTTCCTTTCTCCTTCACAGCCGTTGATCCATCCTTGTTACCATCTCCGTGGTAATCCTCGAAGCGCCTAATGCCTTCATCTTCATATCCTCCAGTGGGATTTGATGATCGTGCTGCCTTGTAATTTGAGACAAGGGGTTCCAAATAGTCCAAATAGCATCTTCGGATATCCAATCCATCGGATCTCTCTAATCCGAGTATCTCCGCAAGTCCTTCAAAGTCGCCTTCAAACTGCACACTTATGTATCCTCCCATACATTCAATTAATTCATATAAGTCGAAAAGATGAATTGTTACTCCCTTTATTATGGGTGGCAATGATCCGGGCAATGGTCGCATGAGAAAGTGGTTAAAGAACCATGTTAGGACACGATTGAATTTGTCCCTATGTACTTCCCATTCGTTGCTAAGTGCCTTTCCTTTTCTGATCAAGTCTAAAAACGCAACACACTCACGAAAGTTACCAATCTCAACATCGTCGTTCTCCTTCTCATAAGGCTGCTCTACTTTTCTTTCGATGTTTGCACTTCTGTCAAGTGCATCAAAGTAATCCTCCAAGTAATTGTTGTGTTGCTCTCTCATTCTGTCAAGGTTTATGTCCTTTCCTCGCTTATCTTTGAACATATACGCCAACGTGCATCTATCTTCATTTGATGATATCTCGAACCCTTGTTGCCTTAATAAATCAATTGATAAAATATTAAGCGTAACTTCAGGGGCATAGTGCACCCCTGGTATCATGTAGGTTCCTTCTCCGTTTTCTATCAAGACCTCCCCAATACCATAAGTAAATAAAAACTTGCCCTGTTTTTCCAATTTTTCTACACTGAATTCTTCTTTAAGGTTTAAGAAGAATTTTAAATTGGCAGTCATATGCTTATTAGATGTATTGCTAATATACCAAAAGTCGTCCCACGATCCCTTATCGGTTCCATCTATTATTCCTCTAGTTCTAAAGTGAATAAACTCGGGATATTTAACGCTTACTTTTGGTTCGGGCAATGATGGTATGGCGGCTGTTGTCTTCTTTTCTTGTTTCTGCATCGTCTTGGTGTCGTCCTGTGGACACGCATTTGCAAAGTGTCCTGTTCCTTGACACTTGAAGCATTTAACCGTTTCCTTGTTCTTCCTTATTCGTGCCCTAGTTGCTTCGTCCCCATGCCTGAAAGTTATTGATCTTGCCTGCGCATATAGCCTTTCGTCGCTGAGTTTTGTCGTGCAGAATTTCGCGACATGGCCCTTCTGAGTGCAATAAAAACAGGTGTAGTCCTTGAATTTATTTGATGATAGAGTGGAATTGAACAAGTTGATTTGTTCAATCTTGTTTCGAAGCATTGCTTTGCAATCTTTTGTGATTTGGCGCGCACAAGGGGCGAACCCTTCTCTTTCTCTTTTAATCTTCCTTCGCACGAAATCCATCTGTGAAAGTGTGTTTCGATAATTCCCAGGCTTTGTGCTCTGATACCAATGTTCAGAATGAGAAACGAAGGGAAGAAGTTCCTGCCAATTCTTTTTCACAAGGTGCGAATTCATGGTTCTTGTGCAGAGGGGCGTTTGGCAATACGGTTTAGTGCAGAGATTCATGTATGATACTCAAAGATTTGAAGCACTCAATTAATCACAACAAACGTAATATATTGTTAAGCATCTGTCAATAATCAATGTATTTACAGGGAATATATATACCTAATGAACCGGTGTGAAGTAAAAGATCGTATCCCTTCACAAAGCGGTTATTTAATCTTAAGTACCGTTTGGCTTAATGGGCCTGCGGGTTTTTTAATGTTTAGTTCTGCTAATCCTAAAATCCTGGCAGAATATTACAAAGTCTAAATAGATAATTATAACATAAAGTCTTGTATCTTAAATATACTTCTAACAAAGTTTACTATTAATACAATGAATACAAAGACGGGATGGACTTTGTTTCGATCAAGTGTTTGAGTACGTGTATGTAAAGCTTTTTCTTCATCAATTTTCCTTTTTCTCTGGAGGATCTTTTGTTTACACTTGCCCTTTCTCCTCTAATATCCATTTAAAGAGCTGTATTTGCTGATCTATGAGGATTGGTATATCTGGCTTCGAGATATAGCGTGAAACGATAGTGATGTATTGCTTCAACAAAGATATAAGATGTTCTCATGTGCATGGATTTGGTCTACTGCTACTTTATCAGTTCTGACTTGTAACATCAACAAGTTGAGAACCTTATATGTTATAACCACGATAAATTTATAACAAGTTAACTGGTATACATGATATATGTCCACTGGCGGAGCCAGAAAAAATGGAAAATGGGGAAAAAAAATAAAATTTCCACAAAAGCGACACTGGAAACTAAGTTTGCAATTAGAAAAGCCTATTTATGTTAAGTTTGTAAGGAAAGGTTAAAAGTCAATTATTGCCGTAAATTGATGAATAAAAGGTACTGTACGATTATTGTTACCATATAGTAATTCTCAATTAGTCAATTAATTACCCAGTATTATATTTATCCTCTCATGGCCCACTCCTCATCATCCCACTTTAACATTTCTCTATTATCTCTCGTTCTCCATTTTTTCCTACCAAGAAAACCTTCCGAAAAAGCTTGTTTGCAACGTGAGATCGATGAGGGCACTTTGATTTTATGGGTGAGGGCATTTGACTTTTTTCCCAATGTTTCTACTTTTTTCCTATACGTTTCGTGTATCTGTAATACCATGGTTGGGGGCATGTCAATAGGGTGTGGTTATCTATAATGTTAAGGCTCATACCTTAACTTCTCACGACGAGACTTGCAATATAATAAGTTTATAATGTGTTTTAAATCAAAGATTGAATTTTATCAATGACGAAATTTGCAAAAGTACTATTTAGTTGCAAGGCATATCACTAAGGGTTTGAGATTTATGTACTCTATAAATCCATGATATCTTGCAATTATTTAGGAAGCGCGAATGGTATCGGGTTTGAATGGTTTTCAATAATTCTTTAATCTTTTCCCGCGATAAAATAAGAATTCTTTAGATTTGAAAACACGTTGCTTCGTTCCCGAGTCTCTTATGGGACCGTAAACTACGTTGTTTAACAAAGTTGTGTAAAATATCATACTCCGTACCAAACTACGAGTGTAAAAACTTTTCTACGATTTTATGAGCATGTGTAAAATATAAAAAGAACCCGTGTATAATTTTTGGATATATATTTTATAGGCGTCCAGCTATCACTTTCATTCATACAAACAAATCCTTGTGCTTGAAAGCACATCTCTCAAAACACTCATTTTTCTTTGGCGCAAATATCTTCACTCTCTTCCCTCTTAATCCTCACCGAATATAAAACAAAATACATAACTTTAGGTTGGTCTAAGATAGAGAAAGTTGAGGTGTCGCTAATGTAACGATTACATTGTTTGGTCAGATTACTCTTAGTCTAACAAGTATAGAAAGATTAAAAAAACAAGATGAAAAGCAAGCAAACCATCATAAAAAACAGACGAAATGACATCAATTAAACTTAGAAGAGAAATGAAAAATTTTGTTGTACCCGATTGGGATTAGTGTTATCTTATAATATCCCTGACAATTTTTTTTTTCAATTTAACCATTTGAATCGCGTGTGTTGAATAGCGATTTACATTTGCCTACTTGTCACCTTTTTATTGGTTCGTTAAAAAAAAATACAAATGTGGATCGCGCCATATTAATAGAGATTCACCTTTTTAGAAATTTTATAAATGAAAAAAAGTGCCCTAATATTCATTTAATGTAGATCGCGCTTTGTGAGTGGCGATTGACTCTTTTGTTTTTTTTAAATGTGACAAAAAAAAAACGTGCCCTAACTTTTTTATAATGTAGATCGCGCTTTGTGTCTAGCGATTCACTTTTTTTTGTCATTTAGGGTTTTTCAGATGAATAGTTACGCATTCAGATGAATAATAACGCACAGTACGCACAGTATGATGAAATGATATATCACTGCCATATTTTGTCACTTATGAATTTGAATAGTTACTATATCATTATATATTGATAGTATGTTTCTCTTAATTTAGTTCATAAGAAACAGAAGTTGAGGTTTTTCATTGTTTGTCTTTGCAGGTTTTTCATTGTTTCTCATTTGAAGGATTTAATTCTTTGGAGGTTTTACATTGTTGTTCTGTTACCGTTTTGCGGGTAGAGCAAGTTTGGTGAGGTGAATTCGTGGCTTACTTGTTATTACAATGGTATTTGACCGCATTACGAGGTATAATATTTTAATTTTGTATCATTTGACTATTTTATTAAATGATGTATATATGTGTAGTAATATATGGTTATTGATTTATTTGTTTATTTAGGTACCCCGTGTTCTTGTTACGTGTAGAAGTAAGTTAAAATTGCTTAAAACAATTAAAACATTAATTAGTGGCACTGATCGGGAAGCACTGTTTAGACAATCATGTTTTGGTTGGGTATTAGATCAAACTGATTTTATAGAGAATTGTATATTAATACATTTTATGTTAGGGCGTCAAATTTTCAATGATGAAAATGAAAATGATGAAAATGTTCCTTTGTATTACCAAATAAATAACGATTTGAGTATACCAAATTTGGGAGAGAGGAATTCTGCCTAGTAACTGGTAAGGTGGTTTTGGTCCAAATTGCTGAGTATGACACCAAAAAGCGTATTCCTTTTAGGCGACGGGTGTTTCCGTCATATTTAGATGGGCAACCTATTACAGGCATCGACATCGAAAATATGATTGATGACCAATCATTTGCTCAATTATACGACGACGATGCTGTTGGCCTTTGTTGTCTAGGCATATTGCAGCTTGTTATATTAGGTGTGGAGAGTAAGCGTGCTGTCCCTGACTGGATGTTAAGATTAGCTAATGATAGAATTAGCTTGGACAAATATTTCTTGGGGTTCAATAATGTGGCCAATTGTACTCCCAAATTAGATAATGCAATTGTGAAAACGTTGTCCGCCCTGTATGTCGATGAGCCTACAAATGAAGATGATCTAAAAAGTATTCAATCTGTGGATATACTTGGGCATTCAAGGTATGTCAAAAATAAGTTTATAATTTTTAATTGGCCATTTAAGTTATATGTATAATGTAAAATAATTGTGACAATGTGTTTTTTTTAGACTTGGATATTGGAGTCTTACCGAGTAACTGCGACTACGTTTTTGATCGTTACAATCGTATCCTAGAGTTGCTGCTTGGAAATAAGAAAAAAGGACGGTTTTTTGGGACAATGCTATCGTTTTTTTGATTGAGTTTTTTTTTAGTTTTAATAGTTTATAAAGTTGATTATGAAATTTATTTAATAACTAATTCTCTTTTTTTTAAAAAAGGGAAATATGCCTGCTGCGAGATTGACACCAGACGATAATGAGGCTCGATCGGACTGTGGATTTTCTGGTAAGGCAATACTTTGACGCTTAATTGGTGAAGTTGAACAGTTCAGTTGATTTAACCGTGCAAAATATGTATGAAATCTTCTAAAATTTACCGAGAGTTCAAATAACAAAAAATAAAATTGAACGAATAAAGAAGAAGTTGATAAATTAAGGAAGAAATGCGTTTATTTAAGGTGAGAAAATGAAAATGATCAGCCGTGCGACAAGAGAATACGAACCGCTTATTGCGATGACCATTATGGTTGGAGCGATTTTAGTCAATTCCAATAGAAAGCAATGTATAATTTTTGTACAATTAATATAAGTTTTCTAATAGATAAAAAGAATTTTGTATTTATGGGTTTTCACAGGGTGGTCCGTCTTCATTCCAAGAACATGTAAATAGCTCATATTTCAATATGGGTATGCAACCGAATTTCCAAACCTCAATGCTGTCCCAACCTGGTTCATCTGTTTGGCAAACACAGATGCTGACGCAGTCGGCCACTCAGTATTGGCAACCCGGTACATCATCGCAGCATGATTCTTACTATTCGTTTGGTCGGGTGCCATCTCATATGGGTGGCAAAATTGCAAACACTATGAGACACATGATATGATGCTAGCCAAAACTTTGACCAAGGTAAAATAAAAAAAAATGCTATATTTATATACTAGATATGATTATATGGTAATAACCATCATGAAGTAATAATTTTTTATTAATTGTTATTTTTTAGAATATTTCGAATCGAGGAAGAAGGGAACAATTTCCTAGCAAATATAAATTGACCCCATTCACGGAACAACCTCCTACAACAATTTTACCCAAGCAACGTGTTAATAAAACTAAAAATAAGGGTAAGAAGGCTAATTTTTCGCCTTTGAATCTTGGGGGTGCTTTTGAGGATGACAATGTAGAAGAAAATAACCTTACGTTTTTGGGTTCCCAATTTCCTTGGTAATTCTTAATGTAATGGGAACGTATACCCTTCACAGTAATTGCTAATCTTGTATAATAAAAATAATAATTTTTGCCAGGCCTACAGTAATGATGTATTTAAATTGTTTATTAACTTTTGGTTGATTAGGTCGTAGAGAAAATTATGTTTAAACTTACAACTTTCCTAAATGCCCCCATGAAATTTCTTGGATTATTATATGAAAGGTTATATAGTTCCGGTTAGTTTTTGGCAACAATTGGTCCGTCATTTCTGTATGCCTGACATGCACAGACTTCCACATGGCACCCCTATTGGTTGGTTGTCCGGATAGGTAAGTTTATTTATACAAGTTTAATAAAGGAGTAATTTATATATCCGTTTAGTCAAAAACATCTATTTATTTTGTTACAATGTTTTAAATTAGCACATGAACTCGTTGATGGAGTAAATAATTAGGAGGTGGAATGCAAATGCCAAATGGACAGTGGCCTATACGAGTACAATAAGTGTACATCCGGAAAATAATCGATTTATCATACCGACGGACCAACACGTCATTGGTACATTGGATGGCACCACGCGTCCGTATCCAGCCTGGAATGATGTTGATTGGGTACTTATTTCTTTAGTTATCCGTTATAAAACTTTTAATACAACTTATGCATGATTAGTATTTAATTATTTGGTTTTATCTTTGTAGGTGTTTATGCCCATACATGTTGCTGGAAATCATTGGGCCACGGGTGTTATACATTTTCCGAGTGATCGTTTTTTCGTGTTCGACTCCATGTATAATGAGCAAAGCAAGAATCTGTTATCTGAAATATGATAGATATTGTATTGATTGAATCAATTACATAAGAGATGACATATCTATTTATATTAAATAGATAGCTTTGTAAATAAGCAACATCAAACATAACCCTAATGGACCACAAGCCCACAATCGGGCTTGGGCCACTTATTCGTCTAACACTCCCCCGTAGTTTGAACGAGAGTCTTCTAGACGGACAAACTGGATAGAATGTTGAAATCGCCTTATTCTTCTCTTCTTCTTTCTTTCTTCTCTTCTCCGTTGATCGTTTGCATGAAGATGGACTTGTATTTGAAAACATAATTGTATAATGCTTCGTGGTTACCTCCATTTTTTATGACTTTTTTTTACGTCATGGCTTACTTTGCCTTTAGGAGGGAACGATAATTTGGTGGTCAACTTTGTTGTCAACGACAATGATCTTCGATAACGAAAACAATTAGATGAGGGAGAAAAAAATGGTTGATCGAAGGCAACTCAACATATTTTGTGTTTTGACGACTAGGGTTTAGGGTTTATGAATGAAATACAAAAATAAAATCCTAAATAAATAAAAACAATAAACCGGAAAAAAACAGGATCCCTCCGGATCACCGACAAGTAGCCGATGACCGGAGGATAGCAATCTTTGTTGGTGGATCTTACCTAGAGCTCTGATACCATGAAATATGATAGATATTGTATTGATTGAATCAATTACATAAGAGATGACATATCTATTTATATTAAATAGATAGCTTTGTAAATAAGCAACATCAAACATAACCCTAATGGACCACAAGCCCACAATCTGGCTTGGGCCACTTATTCGTCTAACATTATCGAGACTAATTGAATGTTGGACCCCCATGGTTAATAACATTATAGCAGATCGTGGTTGTCTAAATGAAGCTAGACCAACCCATAATTTTCAGTATTCATACAATGATGGTTTGGGTATAGATATCCATCAACAAACCAACTACTCAGACTGTGGAATCATCACATGTTGGTTAATCTCTCGTTTGTGTACTGATACAAAGCCAATTGTGCGTGGTAATCCTCAACATTTTTTTGAGAGAATGAGAAATAAGATGTGTGAAGATTTATATATGTGTAGGTGTGAGGATACTAGAGAATGTGGTTATGATTAATTTTTAATTTTCTATGTGTTGAATGTTGAAATCCTAACACTTTGAGTTAAATAATATTGTATATTACTTTGAATTTCTTTGAATATACGTCCGTTGATATGTTTGTTTTTTTGGGTAATATTCTTCCGTTGATTTCTTTGAATTTCTTATGAATGTACCGACAAGTTATATATAATGTATACACATGAATAAAAAATTTTGTTACATGATTTGACAATTCAATGACATGGACTAGATCACCTTGTATTTGTAGCGATTTACATGAGTTGTCAATTTACAAAGGTTTTATCACCCAATATAGTTTGCCACGGGTTTTGGCACCATCTTCATATTAATAGTGTGTGTGTGTGTGTGTGTGTATGTTTGATAAGTTAACATGTTATTGACGATAATAAATGCTTTTATAGGGAGAATCAATTGCTTGTTATTTCATAAGAGGGCTATGTGTCATAAAAACATTACATAATAATGTTAAGGTTAACCACTGCCACTTCCAAGAACTGTATCCTTACGGAAAACCTCAACCACATTTCTTTTTGTAATGTTAAGGTAATGTTTTGATGGTTTAGGAGTAAAAAACTAAGACATTAGCAAATATCATAGCAGCTCCTATAGTAATATCCTTTCCATAACTACCCACGTCAAGGACTTTA
>BQNB010198616.1:0-11121 GCA_026074375.1 Tanacetum coccineum | reverse complement strand
TTTTAGACCCCGGATGAACAGTAATTTTAACTGTTCACATCAGTTATAAAGTTATTTTTATAGTTTTAGTCATCGTAAAACTCGTAAACGTCGTATTTTATTCGTTATAGCTCCGTTTTTAGCGATTCTTTCGAGCACATTCTCGTAATTGAAAGTTCTATATATTTATAAGGTTTACAAAAATTAATGTTTCTGTCATGAACAGTAACTTTTTATAAAAATAGTTTTATAATAATATTTTTATACATTTTAAGTATATAACTTGCGTAATTCATAACTTCTTTGTTTTTAATCAAAAAATTACGTTTCTTATTGTTTTGGAATCTTAAAAATAAGTATAATCTATTAAAACTACCAAACTTTCTATTTTGTATAATATTTATAAAAGTTATTTAAATCCGTTTAATTAACGTATAACTCGTAATTAGCGTATCTTTTTCGTTATTAATCCGTTTTTCGAGTTTCTTACCTTTTTGGAATCGTCATGAGACGTATTATCTTTATAAAATGTCAAACCCACTATTTGGTTTTCGAATCCAAAGAGCCCCCTTATGATACATATATATATATACTTATTTGTTTAAATTATTTTATATACTTTTCAACTAAGGAAATTTCCACAAGTTCTTAATAACTCATAATATACTATGTTATACATATAGTAATGTCCTTAGGTCCATGATTTGTCTATTTGTCCAAGATAACAAGTTCATAACTTTTACATAAAATCATAAATTTCCTTAAGTAACTTTTATGTACAAGTTTATACCTAAACATTTTCCACTTAAACCAACATGTTAACATACTTATATTTCCATTATATCATGATATTACCTATCACATAACATAAGAAAAAGTGTAAAAAATAATCATCACAAGTAAAAACTCTTTTAAATGTTCAAAAGTCCTAATGGTGATTTTTGCTATAAAGAACTAACATATGCATATAATAATAAATGTAAGAACATAAAGGGTTTTAGTTGACCTTCTTATGATGTATGATGATGAGAAATATAATCTAAACCCTTGTTTAGATTAAAAACCAAAGCTTGCAAGAATGAAACCCTAATTATTCCAAGGAAACCCTAATCCTTCCTTTCTTGCTTCAATCCTTTTAAATGGTTAACCAATGCTTCAAATCATCTTGAGGTATCTTAGATATGATGTGTGATTGCTTGTATGTGTTGTAGAAAAGTTTGTATGGATTTATTAAAGGGGTGTTTTTGAGCCGTGGCTTATAGGAGCACAAAAGGGAGAGATTTATTGATTCTTGTTATGTAAAGTGAAGTGTGAATGTTATCTCTTGTAAAGGTGCAAGTATATATGATATAAGAAAGTCTTGGACAAGTCAAATGTGCCATAGGAAAGTCTTGGACAAGATGAGGGATTTTAGGGAAATAGTTGGTCAAAGCATGGTCTTGATATAAGTCTTACACATCCCATACTTGTACATGACCTTAGGTATGGTTTATAAGTCCTTATGTTCCCTATATTGCATATGATCCCATGAAATCAAGGAAGACTTTGCTAGCTAAATATCTAGGTAAAAGAAAAGAATGAAAGTATAACTTGAAAATAAAAGTGTAGATTTTATTTATTAAAGTATATACTTGAAAGTTGTAAGTCTTGTTTATCCCTTTTTAAATGGGGCGTCCCATTTGATAAGTGTGGTAAGGTTTCTATAAATTTTGATCATTGGTAACAAAAATAGGTATTTGTTGAAGCGTAGATTTATTTTGGTGGTTCCGGGAATGCCTAAACTTAATTTATCACGAAACGTAAACACTTTACGTATCCGATAAAAATAAACTGAACAAAGTTAATAATTATTCTCAAAATAATTATTCAACTCTTGCTTGACGTAAACCATTAATTTATTGATACCCGTTTACGTTGAATGATAACTTGTAACTTACGCGATTTAACTATAAATCCGCGAATTAAAACAAATGCGTACAAAACTAAATTAATTAGTTTAATAAATGACGTCGTACAAGGACCTAAAACACGGGGTGTTATAGTCTTCCCCTGTTGGATGAGCCTTGTCCGCAAGGCTCAAGATGCGGCACTTGTCGATGGTGCGGTTTTTCTTTTCTTCGTGAAGAGGTGTGGATATTTCTTTTTGAATTGGTCTTCACGTTCCCACGTGAACTCAGGACCTCTCTTGGAGTTCCATCGAACCTTGACTAATGGGATGCGGCTTCGCTTCAACCGTTTAACTTCACGGTCCATGATCTCAACGGGTTCCTCAACAAACTGAAGCTTGTCATCAAAATGAAGTCCATCCAACGGAACGGCTAACAGTTCGTCGGCATAGCACTTTTTCAAGTTGGATACATGAAATGTATTGTGAACCCTGCTTAGTTCTTCTGGAAGTTCGAGCTTGTAAGCAACCTCTCCAACCTTTTCTAATACCTTGAAAGGTCCAACATACCTTGGGGTTTAACTTCCCCCGTTTGCCAAAAACGACCCCTTTCCAAGGCGAAACTTTAAGCATAACTTTATCCCCGACTTAGAATTCCATCGGAGTTTACGCTTTAGATCGGCGTAATTTTCTGTCGATCCGAGCGGTCTTCATCCCTTTGCTTGATTTGGACGATTTTCTAGTCGTCCTCTTGAAATTAGTTCTGGACCAAGGATTTGAGCTTCTCAAACTTCGGTCCAACACAGGTTAACGAACACTTTTCGACCATAAAGTGCTGAATGGTGGCGGCCTTTGATGCTAGCGAGATTGAAGCTATTGTTATAATGAGAACTCGAACTAATGCAAATGGTTAACCCAACTCCTTTCCAAAGTCGAGTCGCAAACAAGCACAGCAGCGCATATTCCTCGCGAGATTTTGGAACGGTTCCTCTCGCATTTGCCCGTCTGTTTGTGGATGGTACGCAGTACTCATATCCAAATTAGTACCCAAAGCGTTCTGAAGTGACCTCTAGAAATTAGATGCGAACCTCGGGTCGCGATCACAAATGATTGAAACAGGTATTCCATGCCTCGTAACAACCTCCTTTAGTATATTCTTGCAAGTTTATCCATAGGAATCGAGCTCCTCACGCATCGGTACGAAGATTGCCGACTTAAGTGAGTCGGTCAAACAATCACCCAAATGGTGTCCGTAGTCCCTCCTTGCGACGACTTTAGTGAAGCTTAGTAACAAAATCCATAGTGATGTTGTCCCACTTCCATTCAGGTATCTTGGGTTGTACCAACAATCCTGATGGTCTTTGATGTTCAGCCTTGACCCTTAGCACAAGTCAAACACTTGCTAACATAGGTGGCGATGTCGGCTTTCATATTGGGCCACCAATATAGTTTCTTTATATCTTGGTACATTTTGTCAGAACCCGGATGAATGGAGTATTTTGACTTGTGGGACTCGTGCATAATCACAGTCCTCAAGTCCATAACATGGTAACCAACTCCTGTCATTGAAGCATAGAGTTCCATCCGCACGCGGTTCCAACTTCTCCATTCTAACTTTCTCCGGATCCACGTGGTTCCAACTTTTGTTCTCTAATTGCTTCTGGGAATTTAGCGTTTTTAATCAACATTCCCCCAACGTCTTCACTCTTAATGTTCTCTGGTTTTCGCGCTTTAGTCCGAGCATTTAAGATCTGTTTGGGGAAGATCCAAGCTAATAGTCATGACTAAGGCTCGAACTCTTAACGGTGGTTCTCGTTCTTTCCTGCTTAAAGCATCAGCAACGACATTTGCTTTCCCCGGGTGATAACGAATATCGCAATCGTAATCACTTAGCAACTCTAACCATCGGCGTTGCCTCATGTTCAACTCTTTTTGATCTAAAATGTGTTGCAAACTCTTGTGATCGGTGAACACCGTACACTTAGTTCCATATAAATAATGTCTCCAGATCTTGAGAGCGAACACCACTGCACCAAGTTCCAAATCATGAGTAGTATAGTTCTTCTCATGAATCTTCAACTGGCGTGATGCATAAGAAATCACTTTTTCTCTCTGCATCAATACAGCACCCAAACCCTTCTTCGAAGCATCGCAGTATGCGATGAAATCTTCGCTTCCTTCAGGTAATGCAAGGATTGGTGCACTGCACAACTTTTGCTTCAACAGTTGAAAAGCTGCTTCTTGTTTATCGCCCCACTCAAACTTGACCTTCTTTTGAGTAAGCTTAGTCATTGGTTTGGCGATCTTTGAAAACCCTTCAATGAATCTCCGGTAATACCCAGCAAGACCTAAAAATTGATGTATCTCCGTTGGTGACTTAGGAGATGTCCAATTTTTGATGGATTCAATCTTGGATGGATCCACATGAATTCCTTCACTATCGATCACGTGACCGAGGAACTGTACCTTAGGAATCCAAAATTCACATTTGGAAAACTTGGCATACAACTCTTCCTTCTTTAGCAATTCTAAGATTTGCTTAAGGTATTTTTCATGTTCTTCCTTGTTCTTCGAATAAATCAGAATATCGTCAATAAAGACAATCACGAATTTATCCAGATATGGTTTGCATACCCGATTCATAAGGTCCATGAATACGGCAGGTGCGTTTGTCAAACCAAACGGCATAACTTGAAATTCGTAATGGCCATAACGAGTTCTGAAGGCAGTCTTCGGAATGTCTTCTTCTCGAACCCTCAATTGGTGATAACCTGACCTTAGGTCGATTTTCGAGTAGACACTCGACCCTTGAAGCTGATCAAATAAATCATCAATTCTGGGGAGTGGATAACGGTTCTTCACTGTCAGTTTGTTTAATTCCCGATAGTCAATGCACATCCGGAATGATCCATCCTTCTTCTTGACAAACAAGACCGGAGCTCCCCAAGGTGAGGAACTGGGTCTTATAAAGCCTTTGTCGGATAGCTCTTTCAGTTGCTCAGATAACTCTTTCATTTCGGAAGGCGCCAATCGATAAGGTGCCCGTGCTACAGGTGCAGCACCAGGTACCAAATCAATTTGAAACTCCACTTGTCGAGTCGGAGGAAGACCCGGCAAGTCCTCAGGAAATACTTCAGGAAAGTCTTGAACTATTGGTACGTCCTCAAGTCGCTTCTTCTCCGACTTGTCTTCAACCTCTTTTGCAGTGACATGTGCCAAAAAGATAGGAAATCCTTTTTCCCCTTTTTGCATGTACTTTTGTGTTTTGAGTGCACGAAATGATTTTAATCGTGTCACTTTTCCCTAGTTTACTGTTCCATCACGGTGTATGATTAAGGTTTCATTGTTCCCAGCGGGATGCGAACAATCTTCTCTGGACATACACATTGACCGCTGATACTTCGCCAACCAATCCATACCGATTATAGCATCGAAACTACCAAGTTCTACAGGTATTAAGTTTATGTTGAATGTGGTTTAGGAAGTTTAATGTGTAACCACTAAGGATAGTGTTTAACCCAATTATTCTCCCGCAGCTCGTTTTTGACATCACAATTGATTCTATGGGTAGATGCGTGATGTCAAGTTGGGAGCTTAAATGCATAGACACAAAACGTGAGTCTGATCGGCACCAGTATCAAATAGGATATAAGCATAGCGGTTTTTTAGAAGGAACGTACCCGCAACGGCGTTGTCTAGGTTTTGGCCCCCATTCCAAACCACAACACCTTCGTATGGAGCCTTGTCATTCCCACTTGATTACCATCGGTCATTGTTTTTTTCAGTTTAGGGAGTTTCTTTAAAAGTTTCCCCTTGATCTCTGCACTCATAGTCAACCATTTCCCTTCTGATTATTGTTGTGTTGTTGCGGTTATTATTGTTGCGGTTGTTGTTTGTTAGCAATTGCAGGTCGGGCGTTCTACAATCCTTGGCTAGATGTGCAAACTATTTGGGCAAGTTATTGCACCTAAGGTAGACAAGGACCTTCATGATTGTAATCACACACACTTGAACACAGAGGTTTTCAAACCGTGGCGTATGTTTCCTGTCACTATTGCCTGTCAGTGTAGGCCTGGCCTGTGGTTCTGCCCTCTTATTCGCTATTGTTGGTTTTTTGATTTTCTTTGGAAAGGATCATCATACTTTATATTCTTTTGTTGCCTGTTCCGTTCAGCATATGCATGGGTCTTCTCATCCTTTCAACTCAGTGAAACTTGATAGCCTCTTGCAGTATGGTTTTCGCTTTAATGCCTTTACACAGGCCAAAGTATCATATCGGGCAAGCCACCGATATACTTTTCAATCTTGTTAACCTTCTTTTTGGGAACATCCTTCACACACAACGCTAGATGCTAGAATCGTCGAATTGTAGGCCACCACATCGGTGCCCTTAACCTTAAGATTCCACATCTCAGTCTCAATCTTCTTGATCTCACCCCTCGGGTAGTATTATCAGTCATCATTTTCTTCAGTGTTACCCATGGCATGGCATGAGCTGCTTCGGGAGTAGTGGGTCTAACATGGGCATAATCCACAGAAAGAGCATCGTCTTGTAGAGTGCAAGTCGCAAATTTGACTTGACAAGATGTTGTGCAATTGCTAATGCTAAACACATACTCCATTTTCTCAAACCATCGAGTGAGTCTGACGACTCCCTCGGTGCCTTTAAATCCCAAAGGTTTGCATTTTAGGAATTCCATGTAAGAGCATTCGCGAACAGCTTGTGTTGGCCTTGGTCCTGAACCATTGTTGTCGTAGCTATTCCTAACTCTGTTTGCTTCTGCTTCAGCCATTACAGCAGCAACTCCTCGGTCAATTAAGGCCTGAAGTTGTGCCTCAGTAACAGTTGTGGTGGTTGTTGCATTTGGGGTTGGTGTGACTGATGTTGACCTTGTAGTTCGTTTTGGTGCCATTTTCTTCAATCACAAGAAAATACAATACCGGTTAGCTTTTAATACAATCATAACGTGACATAACATGTGTCATAAATAAAATAAGATCACATCACATAGTGAAACATACAACCAACACAAGATCGACATGACATAATACATCTATTCCATATATAATCTGGAAATATACATGATTTGTTTTGGTACATACAATGAGAATTCCTTATAGGCAGGTACAAAATAAATCAACACTAGAACCCTACTAGCGCGAGTTACCCGTAATACTTAGTGTGCTATACAAATAGCTAACAAAAGACAAAAGATCTCATACCGGATAGTTAATCAAAACAAAATATCAACCGCCTCAAGCTGGAGTAACCCATAAAAACTTAGCAGGCTATATAGTATAGCTACAATATGGTATAAAAGTAACCTTAGGCACTACTACCATTATCCTCTAAGGTGTCATCGCGTGCTCTAGCCTCCAAAGCCTGAATACGCTTGATATGCCTCGTCGTGCGATCATCCGCATCCTGACGCTGCCACTCGTGGCGACGCGCCTGAGTCTCTAACACTATAACCCGTACCTCTAATGCCCTGCTGTAAGCCTCAGACCTAGCCAAGGCCTGACGGGTCTCCATACTCTCTTGCTCGTAAGCAAGTCTCTCTCTCTCCTCAATACCTCAATCTCAGCTCTCACAGCTGCACGATCCTTCTGGGCATCGTGATCTCGTGAGTAAAACTCCAGGGACTTTCTATACAGCGAACTCTACCTGGGTAACTGACGCCTTTAAGTTGACCACGCTCTAAGGCGGGCCATACATCCTCCTCCAGTATCTCGGCACTATCTCGGACCCTAGTCTCCACAGTGTCTACAGAACTACAATCGACCCTACGGGCCATAATGGGTCCTGGCTATCTCCCAGCAGCAGCAGAACTCTCCCCAACCTCATACCCAGGTCTGGGAGCAGTAAGTAGTAGCCTCTTCCGAGGCGGCATGTCAGCCTCAGGAATATCAGCTCTGCGGCTAGTGATGGAGTAGTAGTGGTAATAGGTAACATTGGTGGTGCCCTGATGGAGTAGTAGGATAGATAGGTGGAAGTGTGGCTAGCAGCTCTCATCGAGTCATGGCTGCTCTAGTACATGGGGGTCGGATAAGTGAGGGTAAAAAGGATGGTGGTGGTGGAGGTGCAGAAGCAACCTCAGTAATGTATGTCTCTATAGGTGCCTCATCCTCAGCTGGCACTAAGTCCTCAGGGTGCTCAGGCTCAGGAATGTACACTGGTACATGATTCTTCATCTCTATGGGATCTAGTACATACTCTGGAGAACGTGGTGCCTGCTCTAGTAACTGTCTGGCAGCCTCCTCGTAAGGATCCTCAGATGGGATACTCCATGATCGTGCCTTAAAGTAAACAGAAGTATAGGTAACTGCGTAATCAGCTGACATGACTGTTGTGACCAGCAGAAATAACTTATATGAGTATATTATATAAGGCTCTTATTGCAATATACGTAATATATTATAAACACATATATCAATTATGAATGCATTTAGTATAACTAACTAATGCAACAACTAGTGTGTGTCCTGTAAAAACCCCTTTGTATGAATGCAATGATTGAAAAAACGGTTTATATCCAGGGCCAAAACATTTTGACCTGGTTCTCTATAACCTTGGCTCTGATACCAATCTGTAACACCCTCCAAAATGGGTCGCAGCAGAATAAGGGTCCGGGGCGTGTTACTTCTCATATCAATAGCACAAGATATATAAGAACAACAAAAAGTCGTTTAAAATGATACATTAAATTTGATAAAGACAATTTGTTACACAAAGCATGTGCACTTTACTTGTTCATTGTTTGATATTACAAAGAATGACAATACATTTCCAAAACATATACTGAATCCAAATCATGTAGCGATATAACCAAAAGGTGTCACCAATGTACCCTTCACCTATCGTGTCCTATTGACCACGCTTAAAACATTGCTTTAAAAAAACGTCAACAAAAATGTGGTTGAATTCATAGGTTAGTAAATTATGATATGCATGACCGCAAGACTTTCCCCGTGATAATGCAACAGATGCAGACATCACAAAATCCAATTACGTTTTCCTAAGCTCATGACACTGAAGCTCGACAATTATAATCGCAATATATAATATGCTAAATTCAGCCCGATCAGATGTTAACCCTAAACATACCCAAAATCGACATTTATAACGTTCGGTATTCCCCCCGGTAAATAGCTAATCACCAGACGTGGGAGTCCAGTCCCAAATAGATTATTCATAAACATATCGCGCTAACATAATGTAATTCACAACTACATCTATGCAATTGACAGTTACAGTAGATAAAGGCTCAACTTGGGTTATCGGCTACTTAGGCAAACACATAATCAACATAAAATATACACATGCGTTCTAATTTTAAAAGCAAAGTGCACCAATTATAAAACATTGCATGTTTCTCACCCCAAAAACTTATAAAACAAAATCATGTAAAACGTGGGGCAATGAACTCACCTTGAGTTATTGACAATCCAAATATCACAGATAAAGCGTCACGTAAATGGTCGAATGCAACCTAAATTAACATAGGTCATATAAGCACTAATCTCTTTGATTAACTAACATCATATACAAGTCTATGTAGCTACATCACCATCTATTTGCACTTGTGAAAACATATTTATAATTGTAAAACATTTATAAATATCGTTTTAGTAAATATGGCATAACTTTCGCGTTTCAAGTCCGTTTCCTACGTTTCTTACATCCACGTTTTTGTATTAAGACGATGTATCAAAATATGACATTTTTGGTATTTCATGTCCTCTGATGAACTGTGATTTTACTGTTCATACCAGTTATAAACATATTTTTATAACTTAAATTAACGTAAACGTCGTATTTTATTCGTTATAGCTCCGTTTTTAGCGATTCTTTCGAGCACGTTCTCGTAATTGAAAGTTATATTTATTTATGAGGTTTAAAAAAATAAATGTTTCTGTCATGAACAGTAACTTTTTATAAAATTTATTTTATAAAAGTGTTAATTATCGTAAACTCGCGAAATTCATAACTTCTTCGTTATTGATTGAAAAATTACGATTCTTATCATTTTGAAATCCTAAAAATGTGTACAATCTGTTAAAAATGTTAAACTTTCTGTTTTAGAAGTATTTTATAACTTGCTTTTATAAAGTTTATTTTATAAAACCGGTATTAACGTAAATCGTATTTTTATCGTATCTTTTTTGTTATTAATCCGTTTTTCGAGTTTCTTAGCTTTTTGGAATCGTCGTGAGGTGTATTATCTTTATAAAACATCAAACTCACTGTTTGAAATTCGAAATCCAAACAGCCCCTTTATGTTCTATATGTATACTTTTATATAAAGCTTATTTTATGTACTTTTTAATCTTGCAACTTACTACAAGTCTTTTATACCATATATATTATATGTGTTACATATAATAAAGTCCATTAGTCCATTCATTGTCCTCACAAGTCCATGGTAACAAGATTAACAAGCTTACAAAGTTATTTATACACTTTTACTTGTAGCTTTTTAAGTAAATCATTAAAAACCCTAATCTTGCATTAACACTTTTTAAGTTTAACCAAGATTGTAAAACACTTATGTATCCATTTATAACATGATCTTACCATCAACATAACATGTGTATAAGTGCACAAATTCATAACCACAAGTAAAAATACATTTTACATGTTAAAAAGGTCCAAATGGTGATTTTACTACATAGACATCATATACACATATAATCATGGAAATGAAAAGTTTAGGGCTTTAGATAACCTTAGAGATGAATGATGATGATGAGAAATAAGTGCTAAACCCTTGTTTAGACTTAAAACCAAAGCTTGCAAAAGTGAAAACCCTAGATTAGGTTATAAACCCTAATCTTACTTTCTTTGCTTCAATACTTGCAAATGGTTAACCAAGGCTTGCAAACACCTTAGTATATCTTAGGAATGATGTGTGATGGCTTGAATATGTTGTAGAAAAATTTGTATGGATTGTGTATAAGAGGGTGTGTGAGCCGTGGGTTGCCAAGAGAGCAAAAGGGAGGTTTTGTTTGATTTTTGCTTAAGTGTTTTGTGTTGTATGTGTTATTACTCTTGTATACTAGTATTATATATGAGCTAGTTGGTCAAAAAGATGCAATAGTGAGTCTTGGGACACTTTGAGGGTCTTAAGGAAGACCATGGTCAAATTGAGACACACATGACTAGGTTTAAATGCAAGAGTGTTGTACAAGACCAATTTGTGTAGTTTGTGTGCTCTATGCCCCTTGGTTGTTGTTGTGCCGTAGCTAGGAGGGGGGAA
>BQNB010198615.1:0-11121 GCA_026074375.1 Tanacetum coccineum | reverse complement strand
AGATAAATTTAGAAAAGATTTTATATACATCTTTCTAACTTATATCTTCTCATCTCAAAAGAAACGTATATATATATATATATATGTATATATATATGTATATATATATGTATATATATATGTATATTCATTCAAATCCTACATTGTCTTCATCACCACAAACCCTAATATCATTCATAATTTTACAGAATCAGTAGCAGTTTGAAGATCGTAATGATATACACATGTCGACATGGATCTTTTGAGATAAATTTAAAAAAGATTTTATATGTCTTTCTCACTTATATCTTCTCATCTCAAAAGAAACGTATATCTATAACATATATATGCAATATTCATTAAATCCTACATTGTCTTCATCACCACAAACCCTAATAGCATTCATAATTTTGTAGACTTGGTAGCATGTATTTAATTTTTTGTTTTGTAACTTCTTAGCTCTTTTGTATTAATGAAAATTATATATATGTATATATATCATCAATTTTTTTTAATATTATGAAGTAGAAGCTAAGGGTGATGAAGAATCTGATTCAGAAAAGATGAAGGTATGTTTTTATATCAATGTATTATTGTTAATGAGTATGGCTGTAATGGTAGCCTAGATGGTTATCTTGAAGACACAAATAAGAGATGTAACCTAACATGGGTACATCAGCTTAGGATTTGGCATCAGGTCATATGTTATAACAGTGTACATGTTAGTTTCTTCTTAATATTAACCACACTACAATCATAATAACTTTTATTTAATATATTTTAATAAGATATATATCTTAACATTATTTTTGGTGAATTAATTTTTCACTTGTGGTTTAGATATTTGCACCACTTCTGCGAGTCACCATATTTGATACAAATTTGGTTTTTTGAAACAATGTTTATTGGATACGTACCAATTGGACTCCATAATCGAAATAATTAGGCCAAACACACACGCACCTCTTATCAAAACAAATTCCAAAAGAGAACCCGCCCGTCGGGCGGGTTACGTAGCTAGTGTTCTCTATATGCGAAGACTACTAGAAGATGAAGAAATAGATGAGGCATATCGAGATGATGGACACTCTTGCCATTAGATCTATCAATTTTCTTTTCAATTCCTAAAAAAAAGTTATGGTTTTATTAGTCGTTACAAGGCTCGGCTTGTAGCGAATGACAGTACACAGATAGAGGGTCTTGATGTTGATGAGACATTTAGCCCGGTTGTTAAACCAGGTACTATTCGGACGGTTCTTAGTTTGGCTATTTCTCGACATTGGCCGGTTCACCATCTTGATGTCAAGAATGCATTCTTACATGGTGATTTATTTGAGACAGTGTATATGCATCAGTCTCTAGGATTTCGGGATTCTGCATATCCTAATCATGTTTGTTTATTGAAACAGTCTCTTTATGGTCTTAAGCAGGCCCCTAGAGCTTGGTTTCAGTGTTTTGCTGCTTATATTACTCGGGTTGGGTTTCATCATAGTCGTTGTGATACATCTTTATTTATTTACAGAGAAGGGACTAACACTGCTTATCTATTTTTGTACGTTGATGACATTGTACTTACAGCTTCTTTCGAGACTTTATTACAGAGGATTATTGCAACTCTCCATCAGGAGTTTTCTATGACGGATCTGGGTTCGCTTAATTATTTTTTGGGTATTTATGTTACACGTAACTCTTCTGAGATGTTTTTGTCTCAGCGTAAGTATGTTATTGAGATTCTCGAGCGGGCTCATATGATTTATTGCAACTCTAGTCAGACTCCTATTGATACTGCATCTAAACTAGGTGATGATGGGGATCTAGTCTCTGATTCGACCTTGTACAAGAGTCTTGCGGGTTCTCTATAGTATCTCACGTTTACTCGTCCTGATCCTCAGGAGCCTCATTTCTCGGCTCTTAAATGGATTTTACGGTATGTTCAGGGTTCTTTAGTCTATGGGTTACACTTGTTTTCCTCATCTCCTACATCATTAGTTGCTTATTCGGATGCAGATTGGGCTGGTTGCCCCACTACTCAGAGATCGACTTCAGGCTATTGTGTCTTTCTTGGCAACAACTTACTCTCGTGGTCCTCTAAACGTCAACCGGTGCTCTCTCGTTCTAGTGCCGAGGCAGAGTATCGTGGAGTTACTAATGCTGTTGCTGAGACCTGCTGGTTGCGGAATTTACTATGTGAGATGCATACCCCTTTTTCTTCTGCTACGCTTGTCTACTGTGATAATGTCAGTGTTGTATATTTATCTTCGAATCTGGTTCAACATCAACGTACGAAGCATATAGAGATTCATATTTATTTTGTTCGCGATTTGGTTGATGTTGGTCATGTTTGAGTTCTTCATATTCCTTCTCGTTATCAGTATGCAGACATTTTCACTAAAAGATTGCCTTCAACAATGTTTGAGGAATTTCATACCGGTTTGAGTGTTCGGTGTCCTCTCGCTCCAACTGCAGGGGAGTGTTAGCCTGTATATTCTGTCATTAAATGTATGATTGAATGTTCACTTGTGATTAAATGTAGGATTGAATGTTGACTAGTGATTAAATGTAGGATTGAATGTTGACTAGTGATTAAATATAAGATTGAATGTTGACTAGTAATTAGTTGTATTCTAGTTGGGCTCAAAGCCCATACACTTTGTAAAGCTATAAATATTATAGATTTTGAGAAGCAATACAATAAACACTTTTGCTATCTTACAAAAAGTATGGGATATACAAAGTATAAAATAAAATGTATAAAAGTATATTTTAAATTAAAAAGTATAAAAGTCTCTTAAAGTACAAAAGCCGTAAGTTGCTCAAATCACGTATACCAATGCTGATTACAAAAACTTGCCGTAAATGTCAATCTGATTAATCAACGATTAATCCCGTCTACATCGATTACAAGCTATAAGAGAATCGACCGCCGACTATCGATTTGCGATTTTTGCAACATTGTAAATAACATAATGCCTCCTGCAATATTGTTAGAATGAATTAGTAATCTAATTCAAGATTATACGAAATTGTTGTGTAATCTAGTTTACTAGAGATTCTAAATGGTAAAATGGCAAAAAAAAAAACCCATAATGAGTATTATCTAAGGTGATGTTTGTTTATTAAGAGGCTCTGAATCTGAATCTGATTCGCACATCCGAATCTGAATATTCGGTAGAAAAGTCTAAATCTGATTCCCATCTTAATCTGAATAAGTGGTCGAGAAGTCTGAATCTGAATGAAATAAAACTGTTTGTTTTGGTAAAAATGTATGGATGTGTTAAACAATAGTTTTTACAATTTAAATATAAAATGATTGCATTCGCATAAAAAATACATTTTATTAAATAAAAAAACAAATTTTATATATAATCAATTTAAAGTTAAAGTATTTAAAAAAACATGCAATCTCATGTTTATTCGACAAAAATAAACATGTTAGAGTTTAAATTGAACTTTTAAAACGATTAACTAAATGAGTCGCGTTAGAATTAAGATGTTTGAGTCTGAAACCGTACCCTTCAATTTGAACAAAATATAAATTGACACATATCATCTTATACATTATTTATATAACAAAACATATGCAATCATTATATTTAATACTTTTAATACAAAAGATAGAAGTGAAATAAGAAAAAAAATCAAGAAAAAAAAATAAAAAAATAAAAATAAAGTAGAAAATAAAAAAAGAAAAAGAAAAAAAGAGACATTAAGAGGTGTTAAGACACCCCTCCACATATAATCCAGTAAGAGGTGTATGCCTCTTACTACCTTTAATGGCCAGAAAAAAACAAACGCTCTTAACAGTGTTTGGATCTTACTGTCTCTAAATGACATTAAAAAAAAACAGTTTTAATAACCCAAATGTTTGGCCGCGTCTGAATAAGTCAGATTAAAATGTTGTTAAGAGGTATTTCTGAAAAAACAAACACCACCTAAGATCATTAAATATTACTTATTTAAGTTGGTATCGATGGTGTGGACATATGTCTATATACATATTTACTGGTTATAATACTCGTACGAGTTTTTTTTAAAACTTTTTAATGCATTATTATTGATTAAAATATAAACAAATTAATGCGACGGCGGATATCCTGTAATTATATTTTGCGGCGAGCAAATGTTATTCGGTTAAATGTTTTTTTTAACAAAAATTGTACAAATTAATGATAATTTAAATTAAAATAACTCTAAGCAATAACAATGCAAAGTATTTCATATCCAAATAAACATAAGATCCAAACGAAAGAAAGAAACATAAGTAGCATCCTTGAAACATAAGTTAAGATAGAAGGGTACCTGGGCGTTGTGACGACGGATTCCCATATAATTAAATTTTCTGGCGAGGGGCTAGGCGAGTTTCAAGGGCCAAAAGAACCTTGGATGGCTGAATCTATTGTGTGAAGTATAATTAGTTTGGTTGTAGCTTTTTGATTATTTCTTAAACAATTAGTTCTTTTTATATTAAGATTTTATAACTGACATTTTAATGTATATCAATAACTTTTTTCAGTTTTATATGTTACAAGTATTGGTATGGTGGTTACACATTTAATTCCCATTAAATCACTTATTTGATCATTAATACGACGATTACATCTTTAGATGTTACAAGTATTTATCAAATTTTGAAATCCTTCCATAACAAGAAATGTTTTTTGTTCTTAAATTTTTTAAGACTTCTATTATTAGAATGTCCTAAATGCATTATAAAGTAGTATTGACATAGATAAAGCTTTGTTTGTTTTATTAGTTTGTATAATGTGTATAAAAACATATACTTTTTATTTTAGAGGTGTTTTAAAAATTACATTAATTAGTAATTAGTGTTTTAAGAATAACATTAAATGTGTTGATCAGTCAATAAATATGTGTTGTGAATTTAATTGTACATATTGCATGAATGTTTGTATTATTGAATTTTAACTTTTTGTTGTTTGCATTAAAGATTATACAATGTGCAACAATCTTTGTATTACTTAATTTTTTTCATTGAATAAAGAGAGCTATGTGACAGAATTTGATGATTTTCAAAAAGTGTTATACAACATACATAAAAATTTGTATTACTTAAAAAATTGCATTCAATGAAAAGAGAGGGTTTTTCTTTATATGTAGGTATATACTATTGATTAAAATATAAACAAATTAATGTGTCCTAATTGATTTTACTTGTTGTATTAAAAGTACGATTATAAATGTTTTCAGGTATAAATGTTTTGATGTATTAAAAAATAATTGACATACAAATTTAAATGTTACCTTTATCTCAAAAGACAATCTATAGTTCCATACCATTAGTTTCATGTGTGTTAACAAATCGTTAGAATTTTTTTTTTCACTCTTAACTTGTTAGAAACACTGAAAATATTAACATGAAACATAGGATACTGATGTGTTGTCGTTGTAAGTAGGTAATTTATGTTATCAAGTTTTACTATTTATATTTTGCCGACTTTACCTAAAACAACACTAACGGGCAGTGTACCCGATCAGTTGTAGCTTCGTTGGTAAGTAGGGTGTCGATCACTAAGAGCGAGAACGTTAATCACTCAATTATCAGTATTTTAGTTATCTAAGTTAGTTCTAAGTTATTCTAAGTTATACCTAAACTAATGGTAAAAAGGGGATTTTCAGCCTGAGAGGCTGGCACGAGTTTGGGTTTAATCCTATTCCTAATTTGGTGACAAGCAAAGCAACAAACACACACAAGAAGATAAACAAACGATAGATGAGCGGTCTAGCACTAATGTAAGAAAAACATATCAGCCATGAGTAATCAGATAAAACACAGGTGTTTGTCTAAGGTGCAATGATTGTTTTACTATGTTGGTGTTATATCATTCGCAAGGTTTAGGCGGGACTTCTTCCTAAACGTTATTCAATTAATCCTGTCACAATTATTGAATGTCTCATAAGCATACATCATTTAATTATAATCTATCTTAGGAATCTAATACTGATGAATACTGAACCCTAGCTCATTGAGACTTTACCCACTTATGTTTAATCAAATCGTATATGCTAGTAGTCCACGCTCAGTAGTGATCCAAGCAAGGTTGTAGGGTGCATTTGTAATTCCTAAGTCACCACTTAGCTATACCACCCTTTATAACCGGGGGAAACACTAGTGAGTTAAATTTTCAGTCCTATAATTCCAGAGTCACATACAACCTATATGCAGTTCTATCCCAGACTCTAACCTACTTGGTCCATAAACTAGATCCAGTTGAATGATAGATTAAACGCATAATCAAACATAAACAAGTATCATGTGATAAACATAATTAACATGCAACATGTAAATAAACAATCTAAATAGACAAATCAAACATTAAATCTTCATAAACATGGATGATACCTAAAGGTATCAGCGGATAGTCATCGTAAAAATACACACGGTTTCATATATGAACGATCAAAGTAAAGAAACAATAACCGAACGTGTATTGGGTTGTGCAAAGATTACTAGAGTTTTCCTATGATCTTGAGGCTCTTTAATAACCTTTAAAGCTCCTTTATACGTCTACTAGTCGACTTGGTGGTTTAGGGTTTGGCTTGCACACCTAAAATTCGTATTTAGGGTTTGCTTATATAGCGTCTGATATTTGATCAATACGCCGTATCAAAGTAAGTGGATACGGCATATTGGGGTTGCTTGGAGTAGGGACCACGGTTATAATATTCCAGAATATTCCTTGAGTTTATCTTTGAATACGACGTATGATGTCTTCTAGATACGGCGTACATGTCTTTAAGTCTTCATGGTTTCTTGTGAAGTTCAGGTGCAGATACGCCGTATCTTCCTTGTGGGATACGGCGTATAGGTTGTCAGAACTGCTGATTCTTGATTTTTTTTGTTTAAGCTCCAAAATGCGCGTCTTTTAGCTAAACTTCAACAATTGCTCCATATTTACTGCAAATAACTAATATAAACAATTAAGTACCAATTCATGCATAAATAATGTAAAACGAGCAATAAAGATGGAATAAATGATGCTATAAAATAGACGTTATTTGATGTCATCAAATATTCCCCCACTTGAATTCTACTTGTCCTCAAGTAGACTTTAGAAAATTCATAAAAATGTATCCCAACCTGAGTTTAGGATTTTTGCTTTAAGCAAGTTTTCGTTTAATTACTAGCACACAACCAAACACCTCACGAAGTAAGAATATGAAATCACTCAAATCACTCAACTAATCAATGTGGTAACATGTAACTAATTAGCTTAATTGCTCGGTCGTGATGAGTATTCTATCATAAGCTTGGCAAGGATACACATCTCCACCAATAAAGCTAAGGCGTAAAACCACATATACACATCCATAACGATGGAATAAACATACATGATTGCCCACTCCTTAACTCGAATAAGCTAAAGAATAGGACTAGTAGTCTTCACCAAAATTCGTAAACCAGCAAGGGCGACAAACCACATATACACATCCATATACCGAATAGCTAAAGAATAGACAAGTAGTCTTTACCACAAAGTCGTAAACCAGCAAGGACACAACACATATACACATTAAAAAAAAAAACACATAACGATGGAATAGACATACATGATTGCAATCATTCCCCTACTCGAGTAAAACCAAGGGTTAGGACGAAGAGTGATATAGGGTATGGATCTTATAATCGTTTTACAAATAGTAACACACCAACAAGGGCGACAAAACCATACATACATGGCCGTAACGACAGAATAGACATGTGTGTTTGCTCACTCCCTCATTCGAGCAAGACCAAAGGTTAGGGATTAGGAAAGGGAAAATAATTGGTGTTAAATAAAAATAACAAAACAAATAGATTAAGTCCAAGCAGATAAGGTATAATGTTCCTAGTTACTTTCCCGACCACACCTATGAAAAAGACACAAATTGTGGACTACTTCATGTTTAGTAGACACGAACCAGACTCGAAAAACGTCTTGATCAAAGATCAATGAAAACAACCCTTAGTTGGCGTTCCTATAATGGTCAACTCTCAATCGTCCATAATATACATACTATACAACAATAGTGGCGATATCTACCACTTAATACAAAACGTAGTTGGCTTATATTGCGACCAACTAGAAATATACAACATAATTTTACATCGTTGGCTTATAATACGTACCAACGAACTACCTTTTACTTTCTCCATCTTTTTTGTTGCGATTTTCTGATTTTTTTTAACTAAGAACTAAAAATAAATCTAAAGTGTAGAATTTCACCATCTCATGACTACGATAAATCTGAATAATTAATATCTAATCATAATAACGAAGTAGTAAAAATACACGAGCAAACTACTACTTTTACATTCCCCTGCGTTGTGCAATTTCCAGACCTAACTATAGATAGAAAATCAACATTGCATTGCGCAATTTCCCGACCATACCATAAATAGAAAAATAAACACAAGACACAGGAAATACAATACTTTACACAAAAGCAACTAGCAACCGATTAAGGACTTAATTTAATAGGGTAGGCTAAGGTGTAAAGGTGTAACGAAACAAATAATTGGTAGTGTATGAAAAGAAAGGAATTACTCAGCAGGTTTTTCTAGGGGTATCTTACTCTAAAAATGAGAGTAAACAAAAGGGTTTATACAGGGTTTAACTAACCGGTGTAGTTAGTTAATAACACATGTAAAGGCTTTTTGGTGTAATCCTAAAAATTTACCTGTTTTGAGAGGCCACTCCATCTATTTAAAATAGTGCTTATTATTGTGGTCTCGAATAGATATACCAAGCCAAGTTTTAAAGTTTACTACATCACCGGCACACTCATATTTTTATGGAATTTGGGTAAAAATTTAGAAACACATAAGTCTAAATCTTCACAATATCTATCAAGGGTCATGTGTGCGGGGTCACACAACTAATAATTTTATAAAAAATATGCTATTTTTTTAAATTTAAGCATATTTTAGGCATATTAATGTAAAAATAAGACAAGTAAGCGTTCTAACTCTCCTCCCCCCACTTGAGATATACAACGACCTCGTTGTATAAATATAACATTTAAAACTAAAATTAAAAGAATAAGAACGACAAACTCCCTTGGGATTTGTTCGGTATGATCATCCATGTTGCGTTTAAGAGCAAGATTTTGTGTTGTAAATGCGTCTGAATACCAGCATGACTACAACACCCATGAATTCCAGACTATTTTTATTCCACCAATTTGTTTCATAAAGTATCAGCAAGATCTAATATAGAAAATAAGAAAACAATTCTATCTCTAGTCTACGAGTCGGTTAGAAATAAAAATCCTAAAAAACGTACACGAAGTCGATACGCCGTATCCGTAAACCAGGATACCCGTATTGAGACCTGTATAAAAAATCCTAAGTACGGGTCAGTCGTCTAATACGCTGTATTCGTTTAACGAATACGCCGTATAGACTGAACTAACAATAAAGTTCAAAAAGTGTATAAAAATAAAGACTGAATAACGTCCAGATAGTCAATACGCCGTATCCATTGGGATTGGATACGCCGTATCGGCTAATTGGAAGACAGATTCGATAAAAATTAAAAACATTCTGGGTTGTCTCCCGGCAAGCACTTTTTTTTACAGCAAAGTCTTTAAGTTAGACTTGTTCTAGCTTTACCCCATCCTTATAAAAAAACTTAAGGTCGAACGGGATGCTAAATGGCAAATATAAATTTCTAATAAGATTTATTAGCATCCCTTCGATAAGATAATTACAAGTCACGATATTAATACCTAATTCTTTGATAAAAGTTTCAGTAGTGAAAAATTTATTAATTGTATCATGACTTGTTTGCAAAAGTTTATTTAACCCTTGTGTGTTGATACTTATTACATTAGGTAATGGCTCGATATATAAATCCCTTGAAGACTGTTTGATATCAATTTTATCATTATCATTGTCCTTATCTGATTTTAAATCATCGACATAAATTACGTTAAAAGGAAATAGATCATTAAAGTATATAACATTTTGTTCCTCACCATCATATTTGGACAACGACGTTTCATTTTTCAAATTAACTTCATTGATATGTTGAGGACTTACAGTAGGTTCAGGTGAGAAATCTGATTTAGATGTTAATGCATCATTGTAGACTATAGCTGGGAATTATGTTTCAAAAAGTATTAGGTAGTGAACATCTTCACCATACCAGATCTTACCATACGTAGAAGTTTCCAGTTATGCACCTTACCGTTCTTGAGAGCTTTCTCAGTTTCAAGCCGAACGTATTCCTCTATAGTCATATCTCGGCCATTTATTTCCTGTAATAGGTTTGCTACGAACACAGAGGAAAATGTCAAATAGATCAATACGTCGTATTGATGTTTAAAGTCGAATACGATGTATTGGTTTGAAAAAATTTATATGATGTATCCAAAGGGATGAATTCACCGTATTCAGTATTCGACTCAGAAAATTATAGCGGACTTTAATAATGCAGAAAAATACACAAACACACAATATGCAAAAATATACAATGGACAAATCAAACGCACAAAAACAAATACAAAAATATGCAAATTAATCTAAACTAAACTAAATCTAAACTAAAACACTAACAAATAAGAAATAAACAACTTCACTCTCCGGCAACGACACCAAAAACTTGATGTGTTGTCGTTGTAGGTAGGTAATTTATGTTATCAAGTTTTACTATTTATATTTTGCCAACTTTACCTAAAACAACACTAACGGGTAGTGTACCCGATCAGTTGTAGCTTCGTTAGTAAGTAGGGTGTCGATCACTAAGAGCGAGAACGTTAATCACTCAATTATCAGTATTTTAGTTATCTAAGTTAATTCTAAGTTATTCTAAGTTAAACCTAAACTAATGGTAAAAATGAGGTCTTTAGCCTGAGAGACTGGCACAAGTTTGGGTTTAATCCTATTCCTAATTTGGTGACAAGCAAAGCAACAAACACACACATGAAGATAAACAAATGATAGAGGAGTAGTCTAGCACTAATGTAAGGAAAACATATCAGCTATGAGTAATCAGATAAAATGCAGGTTTTTGTCCAAGGTGCAATGATTGTTTTACTATGTTGGTGTTATATCATTCGCAAGGTTTAGGCGGGACTTATTCCTAAACGTTATTCAATTAATCCTGTCACAATTATTGAATGTCTCATAAGCATACATCA
>BQNB010198614.1:0-11121 GCA_026074375.1 Tanacetum coccineum | reverse complement strand
CATCGCAATAGCATTCAACTCTAAGTTCTATGCTAGGATTTCCACCATAAACCAAGAACATATCTTTAGTATTTCTTAAATACTTAAGAATGTTTTTCACAACAGTCCAGTGAAGTTCACCTGGATTCTGTTGAAACCGGCTTGTTAAATTTTACTCGAACGCAACTACATGCAATTAGCAACCTCTCTATATTAATTTTGGTTTCTACTCCCCACAAATATTAACATTAAGACCTTATCATCTATATCACCATTATTTATCTTCAACACAACTACATGCAATTTTAACTTTGACGTCATCGCTTTGTAGGTTATGTAGGATCAGTGGCGGATCCAACAAATTTAAACGTGTGTGGCACAAAAAAAATTTACCCTAAGTTTTAATTTTGTGAACTTAAATGTATAATATTTAATAAATACTATAGAAGTTACCTTACTGAATTAACCATTTAGGCTATGTTTATTTGTTGTTCAAATTAAGTAAGCTTGGTGGCTTGTTTTACTAATGGGCTTTCTAACTTTCATGAGCCAGGTAACACTACAACAAAAACTAGAACGGGCGACAAACTTTTCCCGGGCGACATTTGTCGTCCGGGAAAGGTCGCTAAATGACAAAAATGAAAAAAATGACAAAACCCGTAAAAACTTGCAAAAATGACAAAAATGCCAAAAGATATGTGTGTTTGTGTGTTTAATGCATGTGTGCAGGAATTAAAGACAAATGAGACAAAAGTGAGCAAAAACGACCAAAACCGACAAGAAACGGAAAAGGCAAGTGATCAAGTGAAGACATGAAGAAAGATATCAAAGCCGGATCAGCCCGACACAAGGGAAAAGTCAAAAAGTCAAATTAAGTCAAAGGAGGTCAAAATCATGAAAAGTCAAGTCAAAGTTTGAAGTGAAATGACCATTCTACCCTTTGAAGTGGATGCAAAATTACCAAAATGCCCTTGGGCCATTCCTATACTACACTCGGATTACATTTTCACTAGACAAACCAAACAAGCCCAAATAAGCCCAACTCAAAGCCCATTTCCTGTTTTAAAAACTACAAGGGCCAGAAATGCCAATTCTCAAACTCATTTCTATACTACACTTTGGAAAAAGAAACACAAGGGTTACTTATGCAATTATCCCAAACTTTCAAAAGTTTAAAACACAAACGCGGTCTAACCCTTCTTCCTAACCACCTTGTACCCATTTTTCCCGCCAACAAGCACGAACAAACCCAACCTCCCCTATACCTTTACCAGTTCACTTCCAACTCCACTCCACCAATCAGAGCTCACTTCCACGTCACTTTGCACACCTGGAAAGCAATGATTGGTGCGAACACCTCACCCATCACATCCAACGGCTAAGATTCAAGTAGAAGAGATCAACGGCTAGGAATGCTTGAAGTTCTCATCCTCTCCTCACTTCTACCTATATATAGGAGCTTGTTATTCAGTTTTAGTAGAGTTAATTCAGTTTTTTGTAATTTTCTCTTTTCAGTTTTACTTGTACTGTTCACCTTTTCAAATTGAGCTTTTAAACTTTCAAGTCATTTGTACCTTCTGTTTCTTATCTTGTACTATTCTTTTTAAAGCAATAAAACTAGTTGAGTTGTGTTTGTGTTCAAATTTTCATGTTATAAGCCAGTTTTAGCTAATAAGCTTGTAATAAGCTCAATTGAGCTTATTCTGTTTTCTCTAGTTCAAAAGTTGTTCAAATTTTGTTAAAAGCTTTTTAAATACTGTATTTGTCTATTTTTGTTCAACTATGTTCATTTGAGTTCAGTTTGATTGAGTTTGGAAGCAATAAGGAATAATAAGCAAATTTCAGCTTATTGAGCTTATAGCTTATTGGTTTAGAGGCAAGGTGCCATATAGGATTTGAATTTGAAAGCCACTCACTCAGAAAGAGTGGCTAGGGTCAGAGACTACAAATTCAAAGGTTTAGCTTCATGATTTTGATTTCAGCATTCAAATAGCTTAATCCAGTAGCTTATTGCATTGTCTTTTTGTGTTTAAGCCTATTCAATATTGCTTAGTTAGCTTAGAGATTCTAATGCTTTAAGCTGTTGTAGCTAGAACTCATTAAGATTTCATGTCTTAAATTCTGTCATCTAGAAGGTTAAGCTTAGCTGAGAAAGTACTTCTTATTGAAATATAAGCTAGGAATTTTAGAGCTTAAATAGCTTAATTAGATTAGTTATAGCTAGAGTAGATATAAGGTTTTTAGTTATTTAGTTTAAAGATAGATTTTAAAAGCTTTATAGAAATAATCAAGTAGTGTAAGAAGTGTTTGGCACTACATAACTTTGACTCTAAAAGTCAAATACCATTAGTCTAATTCTTTTCTTCAGTTGAGTCTTTCATGAGGAACAAGTTTTTCAAAAGTTTCAGAAGTTAATTTGCATTCTTAAAGATTCTATGGTTTAAAATAGTGCACTAGCACCAGGACAACTTGAAGTGTTAAGTAATTTTGGAGTTAAGTGATTTACAGCATTTTAGTGTTAAATTTGGGTTAATGTAAGCTTAGACTTAGCATTTTTTTTCTGTTAGTCGTTTAAATTTTGGGCGTGTTAACCCTTGGGACATTTTCAAGCTTAGTATACCCTACGCATTTTAGATAGTTAGTTTTTAAGAGTCCTATACTTAAACTATAGACTTTGCCCATGCATTAAAGTTTTACAGTTCAACTAAAACATAAACTATCTTGCGAGTATTTAATCCATCAGATTTTAATACATGCCTGACTCTTCACCTATTTTTTTTAGCTTGACCTTTCCCTTATTTACCCTTTTTTTCTTTACTTTTTTTTTTATATCTTATTTCTGCTTGGTTTTCTTTTTGAACTTGTAAGTCTAGGTAGATGAAGGAACTTAGACTTTCTTCCCCCCTTTAACTATCACCCTGCAACCCCTTCATACTTCCTCTTACTTCTCTTCCCTTATCAGTCCTATCTCCCTCTCTCTCCCCACCCTACCAATCACTTCCTCCGTGTCTGGAAACCTGTGGTATGTCTTTTCGTGCGCTGTGCTTAGAACATTGCTGTATACTCGAAAGTATTCAGATTTTCTGTTGGTGTGTCTTTATTCGGCGGCTATTTCTCGTCGAACAATAATACACTACTGTTGTGAGCGCAATCTATGAAGTTGCAAAAGTATGCTTCGCGAAGTCAAGATTTGAGATAGTTACAGTGGTTCGTATGTGGAAAGTATGTTCACTTCTGATAGTGAGCAATCATTTATCTAGTGTTTTGTTATTTTTTTGATGTAAACATTTGATCTAAGATAAGTAAGCTTTGTAAGAACTATCTGATCGGCGCACTTGTAATGGTGGGCTTTTTCCTGCAAAAAAATCAATAGAAGAGTTGTGCTAGTTAGTAAGGAGTCGAATGTTGGGCTGGTAAGATTGTAAAGTAAAGAGCGAAGAGTGGCTAAGCAGAATCTGAAGGCTTTAATCGGTATTATTTATATGTGGTGCTGCCTTGGATCTGTGGTGAAATTTATATCAGACCTCAGCTGACGTATTCGAGTAATAATATCTGCTTGGGTATTTATAGTTACTTGAAAGCCACTGTATAGAAATACGCGTTTCCACTGATCATCCTCGGAAATGAAGGGAGTACTACGACCTATGTCACTAGCCTTTGCCTTGGGTGTCTGGTACTTCTACTGGTGGAGACAGTTCGACTCGCCTTCATCCATATGTCCGATGCGGGACAGTTGATGTTGCGTAAGTGCTTTTGTTGTGTGTTTTCACTTAAGGTTTAAACAGAGGGTCGTTGCACCTCTTTAGCAATAATCGAGAGTCTAAGCTTGTTCTGTTAGTTCTTTTTGGTAGTCCCTTCGCCCCCCCCCCCACATCCCCCTTAGGGACTTTTATTAGCATGCTATAGTAGCGTCTGCCAGTGTCTGATCCTCTGAAGATCCTTGCATTTTAGGCTTTAAAACTACGTTAAATCCGTACGTTAGCCAGTACGGTTTCCGTCGGTCTATGAGGCTCTCCCGTTCCTTGTGCATATACTGCTTTTGGAATGTCCCCCCCGCTCTCAGTAGTATCGTCTTTAATAGTCGGCAACAGATCATATATAGTAGTATGGAATAGTATCTTAATAACTTAGCCTGCTAGTTATAAGATGATAAGTGGCCAGACTAAACAGCTATCTAATTTTACTGTGATAAACGTAATCCCTACCATCCGCGCTATTTTCTTAGTTCTTTATTATCTTTTATCTCTATGATCTTATAGTTGTTGTGTGTCTGTGTTTTTTTATTAGATGAATTATGAAACGAGTCTTACACCGTTATCGATATGTACTAGTATGGGACAAAAACCCATTAAAATTACAGTGGGTTGTTTAAAATTCATGTACTTGCTCTCTAATTTGCGCCCATCATCTTTATCCTGGCTGTTTTATACGAAACACGTAGGCGTTTACGTCTCTATCTAGGCTATATTCGCAGTAGTTTTAGAGACGCTAGTGTATTGCGTGCAATAATTGCGTAATCCAGTTTCTAGAATTGCTATGCATGTGATTGTTATAGCGTTTGTGAGTCTTTGAGCCTTATTTGGATCGATGCCTCTTCTATAGAAACACCGTAATGCTAAGCGCTCGCCCCCTATGTAACTATAATAGCCCCCCCTCTTCTTTTTTTATCTGACGTTGTTTTAATAATCATATTGAGGTAGCATCCCGCCCCACCGAACAGTTCCTCTTCGTTTACTCGATCTGTGTTCTGCGCGTTTCTTTCGTATCGCTATCTCAGGCGGTTATATGTACTCCTTCTCTCGCCTCTCCTTTTATGCACGATTGCGTATTTTCGTGATCTAATGATTGTAGTCCCACTTCCTGGTATATTGTTTGAGAAATGTTATAAATAAGTTGCCGCATTTGCTTTAGTAGTATCTACTCTTAGTGTGTGAGATCCGTTTTACATTAACTGTCTTTGTTATGTATTCTGGACTGCTTATTCATTGAGTATCCTTACTGTAGCATCTACGAATTAATGCATTAAGCCAAGGTTTGTAATGTTTTAGATATAAAGTTTTTCTAAGATATTTATTGTACTAAAGTAAATCGTTTTTTCATGTTGGTGTGACATATATTTGTAGGCTGTTTCGTTTTTTGTTTTAGTATAAATAGGCTTAAAGGATTAATTGATTGCTGTGGTTGTTGATTCAGGAGGTGTTTTTAATTGGGAGATAGTCCGAATTAGTATGTGTTTTGTATTATGATTAGTCTTGTAGTTGTTTGGAGTAGTTGAAGGTGCTAAGGATGTTAGTGAAGAGAGTCATGCCGTGTGGTGTTGCACCAATCTCTCCTTTTTCTGTTTTTGAGTTTTTTGTTCATTATATACTTCCCTCGTTTTTGCCGTAATAATGCGTACACATTATTAGTAGTGCTAATAGTACATTCCGCTGTTAGATATGAGGTGCAAGACCGTCGTCGGTGCCTCTTACTGCTCGGATTATGGGATCTATGGGATTGCTTACAGTTACCTGGAATGATTCAATAGCGTCTTTACGACCAACATTTATTGATAGCGTTACTTCTGGGAGTTAGGGGCTTGATTTTCTACCCTTTCGTTGGTCTGCATTGTTTTGTCTTCTTTTTACTTATCTAATTGTAAGGTTAACGGTGCTGTGTAGCCATTTCATGTGCGTTGTTTTCACTGATTTTTGATCAGTATTGCTAGATAATCGCTATACTTTTATAGTTACCCTATAGGCCTTGAATCTCCTGCACTTCTCGTCTGTTCTCCTTGTTGCATCTAGTATATTATATTAGTACGCTGACCCCGTCGTTCACATTATTTGTTTCCTTTTGGTGAACTTGTCTCTTTGTTTTTTAAGTATAATGTATATTCTATAGAAGTATCGGCAATTTATAAAATAAAGGAGTATTGCTATTAGATTTATACTTAGTTGTAAATTGTGAGGAGGTAATAAGGCGTTGATGCTGGTGCCTGATTCACTCTCCCGAAGTTGGTGGGAAGATTTTAAAAGAGGAGTCTCATCTCATTAGGTTTTCGCAATTTGGTTAGTAGTATGAAAGTAGATTAAGGGGGCATTTTTTAGTACGAGATTGAATGTTGTATAGGTTGCTGTCTATCTTCTTAGATCGAAGAGATATCCCCTACAGGCCATGGCTTGGATTAGATTTGCATTCAGTACAGATTATCTGACAATCATGATCATGAATCATCCATTTTTCTTTATCTCGTATTCAGCATAGGTCTGTATAATTGCTAGGCCTGTATTGTATGTTGTGTACTAGATCATGATGTAATAATAGGTTATATATCATGTGACTCACCCTCCCATTTCCTTTTCCGCATTTAGATCAGAAGATAAGAGCATATTGATATTATAGTATTGAATATTATGACCCATATACTTCACGCGTTAGATCTAAATAGAAATAAACCGGGGCTACCTTTTCCACCGCCGGGGCTATTTTGGACCCACCATGGGGAAGTGTTTCTACTGGATTTCTTCCAGTTATTCTAACGATACCGACGGAGGATCTTAGGTGTGAGGAAAAAATCTAATTTCAGATATTTAAGTAAAGTACATTTCTTTTTGCGCATATCTACGTATTATGGTTAATGAAAAATAGAATACTCTATCTATTATTTTATTTATGTGAGCGCTAGAAACCTTTCAGCATTGCTTAGTCGCATAATTTTAACTTGTTTAGGTAGTTAGGTATGTCTTTTTATCTTGTTTCATAGAAAGATCATGAGATCGTTTCGCCCACCACCCCCCGCTTGTATTTTTGTTGCAGGTTTAGCTAATGTCAGACAATGTGTTCTTGGTGCATCTTACGAAAAGTTCATGTGTTATCCTTATGTTTGGATAGAGTAGACTTACTATCTGTATGCAATCAAAAATAGCTTTAAAAAATTCTGTAATTTCTTTTATCCTTAATGTTGTGACGTCTTCTTTTCCGAACTCGGCAGACGCGCTATGGTACTCTTTTTAGCGTAAATAACCAACTGTTGTCATTTACCTCGATGTAACCAGTCTGCTTCTCTGAAAAAGTAACTAGACCAGTGGTTGAGAGAGATGTCGAGTGAAATTTAATGATCCCATGAGAATTGTTGATATCATGGGGGAGACGGATATATGCTCAGTAGTCAGGCCTCGCTTAAAAAACGAGCTGAGAGTACAAGAGCTGCTGGTGGTCGAGGGTGTGTCTTCGAAGGGGAATGCCTCGAAGAGGTTATCTTTTTTTTTTTTAATTATTTCTTTTTATTAAAATTTTATTTTTTTGTTATTCTTATTTCTGTGTTAATTTAAAGTTTGCGTTTAGTAATAGTGCTTTAGGATTTTAATATTCATAGTTTTAGCTCGCATTCTTTAATTCACGTTTGTTTAAATTTTTGTATCCCCATTGGCCGGTCTTCAGGTTAGCGGTTGTTGCGAATAGTTAATATTAGTTTATTAATCCGCTTTTTAATTCCTTTTAATCATGTTTTATAGCTTAATTGAGCTTCATAATATTTCGTTTTCGTGTTAATTTCAAGATTCAAAAAATCCTTTATCAATTCTATGACTCGCTTCACATTCCTGGAATTATTCTCGCAATTCTAATTTTCAATTCACGACTTCGACTCTGGGTCATACTAGACCACGAGAAGAAAAGATAAAAAAAAGGAAGATAAAAAATAAATAAAAAATAAAAAAAAAAAACAATTATTCCTACTTCACCGCAGTTAAAAAAATATACACGTATTGTAGTTTTTCCTTTTATTTAATTGTGAAGGATTTTTATCCCTTTGATGTTCTCTTGTTGAGAAGTTTTAATTTGGAATATAAGTGTCACTCTGGAAGATTAGGGAGAGTTTCATACTATACATATATAAAATTTTGAACTGTTGCTTTCCTCTTCGTTCCATATTTCTTGGCGACGTTCTTTCGGGGCGAAGGAATATGCGACTTTGCCTTACCTTGGTTTCTTCTATGAGTTGAATACCGAATTTATTTTTTAGAGTTTTTATTCGCTCTTGGAATGTGCTCTGATGTTTTTGATGATAGACCCTTCCTTCTTTGGAAGTTTACTTTGCTATTTTTGTATATATTATTATAAAAATATCAAACAAAACATCGCTTCATCAATTCGTTATTAACATGTACTACTTCTACGGAATTAGTAAGCACCAAACAAGGCGAATCAGCGATGGGAAAATGATGGATATAGTGGAGAGCGGCGATGGTGAAAAAAAAAGGGAGGGAAAAAAAAAAATAATAATAATATAAACAAAAAAATACTCAAAAATTTTTTTTTTTTGTTAAAATACAAAAATAAAATTAAACATATATTGGATAATAGCTATCCATCTTTAAACCATCTCCAATTTGAGAGGAGGGTTGGTCCGGGATCCGGCGGGAAGATTTTAAACGAGACCTTTTCCGGTTTGAAAGGGTGGAAGAAAATGTTTTTCTTTCTAGATCGAAGAGCTATTCCTCAGGCCATGGCTTGGAGGCATCACGATTCTGACATACATGATCCTCTTCCGACCGATGGCTTTCGCGCTTCTGATGTTGTGACATTGACCAATCAGAGCATCGATATTAGACCCATACCCTCCGGGCTACTTTTCCACGCCAGGTTGGCCACCACTTGGGAGTTCTCTGGATTTCTTCCAAGTTTCAAAGATACCGAGGGGAATGGTAATGACCCATTATTACTTATTTATGGCCCCTTCCCTTTTTTCTTGTTAGAGGGTATGCTTTTTCTTTTTCCTGAATCGTTTTTTCCCTTTTTTTTGCAGTTGTCACAATGTCTGAGTATCTACGATTCCCTTTCTTGGATGGTGCTACTATCGAACAAGGTGATGCCCTTTCCGCTTGAGACGCTGGAAAAGACTGCCAGGTTGAAGGAAGTGGAAATTCCTGATCCCAAAATTGTTGCTATCAGGAAACGGAAAGCCCGTGCGGCTGCTAAAAAGCGAGCTGAGAGAAAAAGAGCTGCTGGTGGTGAGGGTGGTTCGAAGGGGAAACCGAAGAGGCATAAGGTTTCCGTTGTCCATCCTGAAGAGGAGGATTCTACTGAGGAGGCCTCTTCCACGAGTCCTCTTCGAACCGTTGCACCCGATCCCTCCTTTCTGCTAAAAGATGTTGATGAGGGAACTGCTGAGTCTCGAGAAGACGAACATGTCAGCGTCCCTCATAACGATTCTGCTAACACCAATCCTGATCATACTGCAGAGCACGATGAGAGCTTTGGTGAGTCAAGAGGACACGGAGAGGATGAGACCAGACTGACTGAGAGTCTCGTTCCTACCCGGAACCCTGAAAAGACAGTTGTCCAAGACCTTGTTCCCATGGTCCGCTCTAACCTAGCTGGTATGTTTGTATATCCTTCGAGATTTCTTTTCCTGCGTATGCCTTTGTGTATTTTCCTAACTTGATTTTATTTGTTAGGAGATTGTGCCGATGGAGCTGAGTCCTCTCGTCCTGGCTCTATCTACGTTCCTGAATGGACCATCCACCGGAGGTCTCAAGTGGACACTCCTGAGGAGTGCAGGGAATTGTTGGCACATCTGGCCCCCCCTGCTGTTAGAGAGGAGATGAATGCTTACGATAACAGTACCGCCATGGAAAGGGCCTGGTTTAGTATTGCCCGAGGAGCCATGGCTCAAACTGATGCCCTCCTCCGGTTTGAAGCCCTTTATGATGCCCATCTGGTTTTGAAAGAAAGATGTGAAGATGTGACCTCCCAACTTGTGAGCACCCGGACGGACTTTACCCATGTGACTAACTTGTATAATACTTTATCCAACAGATATCAGCAGGTCCGAGGGGAGCATGCCGGTTGTGCTGAGAAATTGACTACTGCTGAGCGGGAGAGGGATGAGTTGAGGGCTGTTAATGCTGATCAGGTCTCTCAAATTAAAGAGTTGGAAGCTGAACTTGCTAGAAAGGACTCTGCTTTGGTCTTTTCCGATCGGGTGTCCAACGAGAGGGCTGTTGAGAATGAGAAGCTTGTGTCTAAACTTGGGTACTTTGAAAAAGAAAAAATTGATTCCATCAGGAAGCTCCTTCCTACAGTTGTCAGACGTCTTCTGGATAGCCACGAGTATAAGGAGAGCTTGTCCGTTCCTTTCAATTTAGCCATTCAGGCCGGGTGGGCCAAAGGTTTAGCTATCAAGCGATCTGAGAAGGACCTCATGGATATATTGAGGGAGGTCCAGGGTTTTGATCCTTACTCTGACACGAGGATGACTGTCGAGTATGACAAACTTTTTACCAAGACTTATCCCTTCGTGGAAAAGATTTCCAGTCTTCCTTGTCGGACTGTTCAGGAGCTCCTAAAGATGTACCCTGCTCCTCCTCCTCCAGGGGCCCCGACCCGAGTTAATCCACCCCCCCAAGCTCTTGATGGTTCCAAGTCTGTGCCCGAAGGGGCTAATGTGTAACAGATTTTTCTATGCGACATGTGTGTAATAAGTAGATGTACTTTTGACTAATCCTGAACATTGTAATAAGTAGATGTACTTTTGATTACTTCTGAACATTGTACCATTTTTCCGAGAGTCTGCTGAAGACTTTCTTTTATCGTACTTTGCATGCTTTTGTTATGCCTTGTTTTACTGTGATGTCTACCGTGTCATATTATTATGTGCATCTTTGTAAACTTATGGTCACTATGATTATAACCCTTATTTGCAGGTCCATCCCGTTCGGCTGGCCTATTCCCTGTGACTTGGTTGTCTGTGGGTTTTCCACATCCGGAGGGGCTAGGCCCTTCGATATGATTTATTAGTCCCTGTGACTTAGTTGTCTGTGGGTTTTCCATATCCGAAGGGGCTATGCCCTTCGATATGATTTATTAGTCCCTGTGACTTAGTTGTCTGTGGGTTTTACATATCCGGAGGGGCTAGGCCCTTCGATATGATTTATTAGTCCCTGTGACTTAGTTGTCTGTGGGTTTTCCATATCCGAAGGGGCTAGGCCCTTCGATATGATTTATTAGTCCCTGTGACTTAGTTGTCTGTGGGTTTTCCATATCCGAAGGGGCTAGGCCCTTCGATATGATTTATTAGTCCATGTGACTTAGTTGTCTGTGGGTTTTACATATCCGGAGGGGCTAGGCCCTTCGGTATGGTTTATTAGCCCCTGTGAC
>BQNB010198613.1:0-11121 GCA_026074375.1 Tanacetum coccineum | reverse complement strand
CTTATAACAAATCTTAAACCAAAAAGTTGAAGGCGCATCATTAGCTACCCTAGGACATTCGCTGGTAAGTTTAACCGCCATCAAGGAATTGAAACCCACACCTCTTCACCAACACAATTCCGGGAGGCAACTCAACTTGAATTTCGGGATGAAATTCTGTTAACATGGGGAGACTGTAACAATCCGCATTCTCACATCATTTTACGACTCAAAACTTTCCATTATTTATTTTTATGGTTTTACGCGTTCGCTCTTAATTTTTATCGTATAGTTAAATCGAGTAAACTAAAAATCATCATTCAACGTAAACGGACACCAAACAAGTTAAAGGTGGGTGGAATGTAACGACCCGAGTGTTTCGACGCGTATGACGATCGCGTACCTGATGTCGTAAATTATTATTTTACGAATTCTCGTGAACGAGCGTCGACATTTAAAATTTTATTTGTCGATAATAAATATTTTCGTATTTTATTATGAAAAATTTGAAAAAGATTTGATAATTTTTATTTTTGATGTTTCGCGAGTCGACGTTAGATCGCGCGTTCGTTAATCGTTTTGAGCATCGTAAAAATTTATGACGCGTCTCGTTATTTTTTTTTTATCATAAAATATATTTTATGAACCGTGTCATCTTTGTTTCTCGACCTTGGCCAAAGCTCGCACTAAAGCTCGCGTTTTATTTAAATAGTATACAAGTTAGTTTTAAATTAAACTTTACACTATATTTTACAAGCAATAAGAAAAAAGAAAAAAAAAATTCACATGCATGCCTAGCCCTTCTAGGCGTCAGCTACAACTTCACAAAAACACTCCACCATTTTAAAATTTTGGTGATTTCTTACATGTAATGATTAATTCCCAACCATTTAGTCTACCTACACTTACACTCCTATTAAAAGGCATAATGAAATTTTTTTACTTCTCTTTTCTTTTGATCTCTTGCTCGGCAGGTTATAACAACCCAAACACATTAACCATTTTCAAGATTTGATTATTTAAATCCTTCCCTTTTATCACCTAATAATACAAGTTAGAATCAAGCAAAAATCAATTTCTTGTCTCCTCATTTTCTTTTGGGTCGATCGAGCCAAGAAGACAAATACTTTGGTGTTTGATTTTTTTTTACTCACCAAATATTATTTGGATGATGATACTTTACTCATCCATGGAAGAAAAATTAACATGCAACAAGGTTCGAGTTTTCGATTCGGTTTGGTTCGAGTGGGGTGAGCCGCGGCTAGAACTCAAAGAGGGCAACCCGACACTTTTGTTTTCCGATCTTGCTTCGTATAATCATTGTGAGCCTTCCTTTTTTCATTGTTTCGATTGTTTCGTTTATCGATTTAATTTTTATATATGTGATGAAATCTATTGAAACTTGCGGCGTCTAGAATAATATGTATTTGATTATCAAGCGGGATTTATATGCATTTATAAGTTGTATTGGATATATTTTAGATGAGTTTTTGGGTCGAAAATGAGTTTCGACGTGTTTTGTAACTAGTAAAATTCGAGCAGAAAACTGAATGGGCGATTCGGGTTTCGAGATTTCCGAAAATCTGATTTTGGTTTACAAAATATTGTAGAGTATATTTTTGCGGTCGTTTTGATATAAAAAAAACCTCTTTTTGGTCAAAGTCGTGAAAATGTAATATGACGGGTCAAAAACGAAAGTCAAACTTCTGAATTATTAATAAAAATATAAAGTTCAGCAGATTCTCGTAAGGGTATTTTGGTCATTTTACGTCGAGATTCAAGGTTATCAACCTTCCGGCGAAACACGAAAGTTGTCCGGAATGACGTTTTCTATAAAATCTCTTTTTGGTCAAAGTCGTGAAAATGAGATATAACGGTTCTAAATCGAAAGTCAAACTTCTGCATATTTTATAAAAATATATTAAGTTTCAGCAGATTCTCGTAAGGGCATTTTGGTCATTTTATAAAACTTCTGCATATCAAGATTATGTTAATAGTTCTAAACTGTTCGTGTTTTTATATACAAGTGTGAGCTCTTTGAGAATCTCTGAATGTAATTGGGGCGCCAATACTAATGGTTGCGAAATCATGACAAATATCGATTCATTGAAACCTAGATTGAGTTTCGTTAAAGCAAGAATCCGATACAAGGTTATGAAATCAATATTGAATTTCTTGGTACGGGATTATTACAGTGTATTTAATTGTTTGTGTTGATCTTTTTACGATTGTGAATTCTACCTGTAGACGTAACTGGTGGAGAGCCAGTTTAACAACACAGTTGCTAATCATGCTGAAAAAACAGAAAAAAAACATAATTTTTCCAATGGGCAGAATTTTAAGAGGTGGCAACAGAAGATGTTCTTCCATCTCGGAACTTGTATGACCTTGCGTGGTTCTTAAAGTGACTTGCACTCAGGTTGAAACCTCCTAAGGAAGGGTGTCAAAACCCCATAATGCACAGGTTGTGTAAAGATGGGGAAAGCATGGAAACATTAAGACTTCTTGTGTCTCAGATCTATCGTTCTGAATGGTCTGGTGGGCTCTTTGTACAACGTGTATTGCAAAACCACGACTGCCAAAGAATTATGGGAGTCATTGGAACGCAAGCACAAAACAAAAGATGCTGGTACAAAGAAGTTCTATAGAAACCTTGTTGAGTTTCTTTAGAATAGTGGATCTACTGAAACCTTGTTGAGTTTCATTCTAGAAATAGATCATGTGAAACATATCTATTAAGATCTTCTTAATGAAAATTGACATCATATTACATATGCATTTTTTTTAAAACATTATGTAATAGGCGATATTGTTTAATTGTTTAGTCGAAAACTTCTTGAAAGTGGTGTTGTATTCGGATTTACAAAACATTAGTGTTTAACAAAAGTCGATTAAAATCGTTTTTCTTAAGAAACACTGTGTGATTGAGCACGTTGTTAATACCAAATTAGTTTTAAACTTATCTGGGACCTTCGTATTAACAATATATATGGAATGTCACGAGTGACGTTAAAGGATCTGCTCCCGAACTTGTTAAAAAAGGAGGCCGATACTAAAGTTACGTGTACGGTAGATGCTTTGAAGCATTCAGAAACCTTATGTGCCATAACTATGCGTTATATGGCCTGAATGACATAAAAACTGAGGTCATGATGGAATCTGACCTTAGGTAATGGTGGATTAGCACTTCGGTATCATGTCATGTATATGGTGATAAGAGTTTGATTATCTCTTTCACGCATAATGCTAGCAGCATTGAATGGAGAGATTGTTGATTTGGGCAATCTTCAATGTAATATCAGGGAAAAGGAGGATGTGATTTACATCTGGAAAAGAGTAAGTTAACCAATGCGTTGTACGTGCCGAGGTTCGTTGTAATTTGTTTCGGATGGTTGCTTAGTGAAAATTTGATTACATTCATGTGTTTGAATCAAACTTTGAGTTTAACGAAACTAACATTAATTTGAGTCCGACAGGAGTAATCGCCGTTTAAAAATATTTAAGTAAAGGTATTTTCTAACGGTCATTTTAGTAAAATAGTATGAATTTAGCTTATTTGATTATTTAATGGTGGCATGGTGACTCAGGACATGTTTTAAACTATAACTCAATATTAGTTAATTAAACAAATTGGTACCATGTTTTGTATTGACACTGGACTACAAGAAATTAAAACTTGTGTTGAGTCCAATGAAAGATTGTTTCTTTTCTCTCGGTTGAACCCCAAAACAACCGAACCTTGATATGTATTCACATGATTTGTTATGGATTGATACCTACTAAGTATCGAATAGCGAGTACTTCTTCATATTTGCTGAGCGGGGTATAAAATATTACTTGAGAGTAAGGTGTATAGACAAGATGGTTCTATAAATAAGTTGAGAATCAATTTATTATCGAAACAAGGTGGTTCGAAGTCATATTCGGAGTGGAATTTGTGTTCGATTTCTAAAATTTAGACACAATTTACTCACTTGATATAGAAAAGAATCGTGCCTTAGAAGATATTGGTTAGTGCCATGTTCTTAAGTCCTGGTTTAAGCCATGACATGTGGGGGAAAGCGAGTCGGCTACTTATCTTTTAGATAAGATCCCTTGTAAAGAATATAAGATAGTTCTTATGAACTATGGATGAGAAGAAGACTATCTTATAAGTATTTACAAATATGGGGCGGTATCTAGCTAAGATATCTGAATTGAACCTAAGGTTCAGAAAGAAGGATGTGACTGAATAACTATCGAATTGCATGTTCTTTACTATATGCTATAATAGTAGTGTGTATGGTTTCTTTGTGGTTCGTTGATATTCACTAGAAGGATCGACTAATGGAATAAAGAAGTGTTCCTTTTTGAAAATATTTCCGTGTTAACAAAGGATATTGGAAGATCATCTGGATTAGATGATGAAGTTGTCCAAAATCAAAGACAACATGATGATAATGATCTCTAAGATGAGAGATAATATCAACCCAAGGAAGAAGAGGTTGAACCTAGAAGAAGCAAAAGGGCAAGAACCGAGAAATCGTTTGGACCAATTTTGTTTCTTTTATGGTAGAAAATGACCTACTTCTTATTCGGCAGAAGCGGTAACTTCCTCGAAATGGCTCAATGGAAAGAAGCCAGATAAAGTAAAATAGATTCTATTATACAAAACATACTTGGAAGCTCGTGGTTTTACTTTCCCGTTTTAGAATCATAGGGTATAAGATGATCGTCAAGAAGAAGATGAACGCGATGGCACCCATTGCAAAGCACAAGAAGAAGATTGGTAATCAAGATATTTAGGACAACGCGATGGTCTAGATTAGCTTTGTACTTATTTCTTGTTAGCGAATAACCTCGATTAGAATGGTACTTGCTATTGCCACATTAAGGAATTTGGAAGTTTACCTAATGGATGTGAAACCGACATTTCTAAACGGAGATTTAGAAGAAGAAATATATATGAACCAACCATAGGGTTTCATAGCTCCTGGATTAGAGAGCAAAGTTTGTAGGCGTTTGTTAAGACAGTAGTTGCTGGAAGGAAAAATCTAAAAACAAAAAGACATTAAAATTTCACGCCTCATATCAGGTAAGAACTGTGGATTTGAAATTAATGGATGTATTGTGTATCTGCTGTTTTATTCATAGATCGGCTAATTATCACTAGACAGTGATAAAGTAGATTAACCAAAGCCACTATTGGTTGTTGGAGTCACGATTTGACATGAACTACTATTAGTTGTTAGATTGGTTCTTGGATGTGAACGCAATATGGATTTGTTGTTAAGTTAAAAACATTGTAAGGACATTTATTCTTGAGAGGTTCATGTGGGGGTTCCGGCCAAGCTAGAATTCAAATGACATCTTTTTATCTGTATAAGGTGTTGCCCATTTTAAATACTAAAGAATATTGGCATCTACTCTCTATGTGTTTTAATGACATGCGTCTGGCTGATTTAGAACTTTCATAGTCAGGTTAAGTAGATATACCAGTAATTCAAGTGGGGACCATTTGAATAAGTATTACATAAGTACTATGATTGCATTATGGAGATAGATCGGCTACTTCAAATGATAGGTACATGCAAATAAGTTTCTTGGAAGGGTCTAAGAATCTAGATCCACTAGAGAGGATGTATTTACGCTAAGTGGAAGATGTCTTAGAAAATATTGACCATATTTCAAACAGACGCCGATAGCTAAATCTATGAGAAATTGAATTTATCATTTAAGGATAAATTTATAAAATAATGCGGGATATTTATGTTAATTCGTAAAGGACATACCAAGATGGTGTAATACGGTAACGACCATGTGATCAAGTATGATAGTCAATTGAATTATTTGACAGAGCTCTATCACAATGTAAAAACCGGTGTAGTCGAGACATATTCATCATAGACGGTGCTCTGGTGCGACAACTACTTCAACAAAGTTATCACTATTGAATACGTAAGTCATGGATAACATTTCGGATCGCTTGCGGACAGGCTAAGAAGTAGAGGAGGTGTTAGAGAGGTCGTCTAAGGATGAGACTAAAAGCCCTTAGAAAGGAAAGAGAGTTTATATGAGGAAAACCTATACCCTGTTGACTGGAGATCCCTAATAGTCTAGGTTCAATAGGACATCCTAATCATAGAAATGTGGGGAAGTCACGTCAATTATGGGGGTGTTACTTAAAATTGTAACGATCCTAGTCCATTCCTATAACAATGTGACTTGTTGCGGAGGTTAAACATATGGCTTATGTGTGATTCAAGGTGGAAATCTATATAGCATAATGATTCAGATGAGAATCGCTCAAAACTCATTATGTTTTTAATGATTCGGTATGAATTCACTAGTGAGAGAGAAGTCCAGGGTCCTCGAAGGGAATTGTGGGGGCGCAATTCCTAAGAGCTCACGCAGAACCAGGATGTGTCTATGACCATAAAGGGCACGACTATGAGGACTTGACAATGTCAGGGAGAGTCTTGTGAGTGTGTAATGTCGTATACGTAAACAGAGGCTGAGTTCAAGGACATCGCGTCTACTCAGATCTAGGAGGCTAAGTGCTCTTTCGATGGAAGGTTCAAAGGGTACACCCCTACCTATCCTTTCGCAGGACTACAACGCAGAATTCGCCGAAATTTCGAGTTTTTACGACGTTTTCACATTCATGCGGGGGATTGTTGTAAATTTTAGTGGAAAAATGTGTTTTCACTATAATTTGGACATAGATAAATATTAGTAAATTTATATTATTAAATGTTAGGCCTTGGTCGAGCCAGTTAATGTCCAAAAACGAGTAGTGTGAATGAGATATCGAGTCTAAAAGAAGGACGTTGGAATGGAAGGAGAATGTTAAATGTCATGATTACACGCGCTCGTTTGGTAACTGCAAATTAATGTGTCCTTGATTGAAAATTGAATTGCGGTGTTAGTTATTTGTTCCAAGGTTTTTAAAATGTTAATTAATGGGTCATTAATTGACTCAATTTAATTGGCGTTATTATTTGACTCAAAGTTTTAATAACAGATAAATTAATGAATCATTATTAAGCTCAGTTAGATTGCATTGATTGCACACCATTCAACCATTGCATGTGAATGTGGTTAAATGATGGCAATGTCAAAACTAATTCCAAGGAGTACAACAACGATAAAAACACACAAGAGAGTAAGTTCATTAATTAGTTTTCAAGCAGTCTTGATCGATCAGAATAGCACTCTGTTTTCCGTGTATTTCAGGCAAGTATGTCAGGGCCGGACTGATGACAACAGCTTTGGAGTTGTGTACCCTGGGAAACAGGCACGGCAGAATGTGTTTTAAGGGATGGTGTCAACACGTGCTGTTCCATGACCTTTTGACTGGTTTTTTTATTATCGTTCATGTAGTGTCATGTCTTCTGCCTCCTTCCCTTTTTCGGTATTGTTTTCTTTTATGTCTATTTAGTTTTCTGTTAAATATTCTATTAATTGAAATCTGATTTATTTTAATTAAAAGTGTTTCATGTTTCCTACAATCTTATAACAGATTCGGTTCAACGAATAAAAACACTTTTTGATAAATCAGGATTAATATTTTTAACTGATTTTATGAAATGTGTTCTGTCGACCTCTAAGATTGAGTTTCTTTAGAAATCAGTTTTAATTAAACAGATTTTGAAAATGACAGATCTAGTAACACAATTTTAAAAACAGTTGTTTAGATCAGTTTATTTTGAAACCAAGATTGAGTTTCTATCAAATTGATCTATTTTGATCCAGTTGATTCATCGAAACCAAGCTTGGGTTTCTTTGAATTGGATTTAGTACAAGTTTATATAAACCAAGTCGAGTTTATTAGATATCAAGATTATTTTAACAGTTCTAAACTGTTCGTGTTTAAACACAAGTGTGAGCTTTGAGAATCTTGTGAATGTAATTGGTGCGCCAATTACTAACATGGTTGCAAATCATGACAAATATTGATTCATTGAAACCAAGATTGAGTTTCTTTGAAGCAGATCCGGTACAAGGTTATAGAAATCAATATTGAATTTCTTGGAAGACAAACACGATTGTGACTACTCCTGTATACGTAACTGGTGCGCCAGTTACCAACACAGTTGCTAATCATGCTGAAAAACCAGAAAAATTCAATGGGCAGAATTTTAAGAGGTGGCAACAAAAGATATTCTTCTATCTCGGAATTTTGAACCTTGCGTGGTTCTTAAATGAGACCGCACCTCAGGTGAAACTTCCTAAGGAAGGTCAAACCCCCTAATGCACAGGCTGTTGGCAAGATGTGGGAAGCATGGAAAATCATTTCCTCGACTTCTTGTGTCACAACTATGTCTGTATGGTCTGGCATTCAGATTTCTTGTATCACAACTATGTTCTGAATGGTCTGGTGGGCTCTTTGTACAACGTGTACTGCAAGACCACGACTGCCAACGAATTATGAGAGTCATTGGAATGCAAGTACAAAAAAAAGGATGTAGGTACAAAGTTCTATAGAAACCTTGTTGAGTTTCATTGTAGAAATAGATCATGTGAAACATATCTATTAAGATCTTCTTAATGAAAATTGACAACATCATATTACATATGCGTTTTTTTAAAAACATTATGTAATAGGTGATATTGTTTAATTGTTTAGTCGAAAGACTTCCTTTAAAGTGGTTTTTACAAAACATTAGTATTTTAAACAAAAGTCGATTAAAATCGGTTTTGTTAAGAAACACTATGTGATTGAGCACGTTGTTAATAGTACCAAATTAGTTTTAAACTAATCATGGGACCTCGTATTAACAATATATTTGAAATGTCACGAGTGACATTAAAGGATTTGCTCCCGAACTTGTTAAAAAGGAGACGAGTTACGTGTACGGTAGATGCTTTGAAGCATTCAGAAACCTTATGTGCCATAACTATGCGTTATATGGTCCGAATGACATGAAAACTGAGACCATGAGGGATCCTACCTTAGATAATGGTGGATTAACACTTCGGTATCATGTCATGTATATGGTGATAAGAGTTTGATTATCTCTTTCAATGCAGTTGAGAATGGAGAGAACGAATTTGGGCAACTCTCCAACTGCTAATATCAGGGGAAAAGGAGATGTGATTCACATCTGGAAAAGAGTTTAAGTTAACCAACGCGTTGTACGTGCCGGAGATTCGTAGAAATCTTGTGTCCGGATGGTTGCTTGATGAAATTTGGCTTTCATTTTGTGTTTGAATCAAATAAAATTGAGTTAACGAATAACATAATTTAAATTGTCCGTAATGAGGTTAACGCCCTTTAAAAAAATGTTTAAAGCTAAATGTATTTTCTAACGGTCATTTTAGTAAAATCAATGCGAATTTAGCTTATTTGATTCTTTAAATGTATGGCAAGAGGCTCAAGACATGTTTTCAAAAACCTATAACTCAATATGTTGTCTAATTAAACCAAATTGGATACTCATGTTTTGTATTGATACAGACTACAAAATTAAAACTTGTGTTGAAGCCAAATGACAAGATTGTCTTTTCTCTCAGTTGAACGGAAACAACCGAACCCCTTGATATGATTTACATGGTTTTATGTGATTGATACTTACGAAAGTAGCGAATAGCGAGTACTTCCTCTAATTGCAGACGGTGGTACAAAATATTACTTGTGAGTGAGGATCTAGACAAGATTGTTCTATATAAATAAGTTGAGAATCAACTTATTATCGGAAACAAGGTGGTTCGAAGTCATATCAGAGGTGAATTTGTGTCTCCATTTCTAAAAGGTGGTTCGAAGGCAACAGACACAAAAGTTTGTAGATCTTTTTGTGTTAGTTTTACCACAAGCAAGCATATATATATATATATACACACACACACATGTTTGAAATTGTGCAGGTTAAATGGGTAGAGCATTTAGAAATCGAAGAAAACAGGGAATATAATGATCTGATCACAAATGCCAAGGCATATGGAACACACGGATGGGTAGCGTGTCTTAAAAGAGCATGTGAAAGAATCTCTTACAAAACTGGAGGTACAATCATTATTTCACCAGATAATATTTCTCTAGTGTTGAAAGGCTAGCAAGCAACTTCTAAATTTACATATGGATACTGACTAACTAATATTTTATTCTTTGACTGGGGATCAATGGAGTGAAGAACAAAGACCGGTTATGAATCTGGGGAAAAGAATGGTGAAGAATTTCTTTGAGTGTGTGGGTGCAACTTATGGCACTAACATTTGGGCAAGCGCATTGATCGTAAAGGAAATGAAGGTCCATACAACTCTTCGAAATTCTAATGATGGTATAATCTTTGGAGCTGCTGCCATAGTTCATCTACCCCATTCTCCCGACTCTATTTTTAAGATGCTTAGAGATGAAAAAAATGCCATAAGGTACTACAACGACGCACAAACACATTGGAGATGTTTATAATAATCTTACTACATGCCTCTCACCTTAAATGTACGTCTTGACAGTGGGATGTGCTTGGGGCTCTTAAACCACACAAAAAAATCGACGTTTTCAAGACTGGCACTCACCCTGGGAACTACATATCCCTTTTACAGGTAGTTAACTGATACGCCATTAAGACGGCAAGAAGCAAGTATCAATCAATATGGATCACTAGTGGTGTGGTCCAGTGTAAATGCTACATCGTTACTTGAGAGCCTCAAACTCGGAAAAGAAGCTATTAACACACCAGTGATGACTCCATCATGATTCTTCATCAGCCCTGGTGACCACCAGACAGCCATAAGTTACACGACTATAGCTGGAAGTAGTAGTACATCGTCTGGTGGTGGTGGTTCCAATGTTACAGTGGCCGTGCAGATGATGCTTACTTTACAGCCCTCAGAGGAAATAGTGATACATGATATCATAGGAATTGCAGCAAAAGCTATCAAAGAAACCGTCTTGAAACTTGACGGAACACTTTATTAAAAAGACTTACAGGAGGCTCTAGTGAAACTATAAAAATTGTATGCTCTTTCTGCATCAAATATTCTGTGTATATCTAAATCACTATTTTGTGATTTTGTTGCAACTTAAATTCTCAGTTTCTGGTTTTAAATGTACTTCGGTAACCATGAACGTACTTACATATTGATACTATTCAACGTTCAACAATCATCACTCCAATATAAATGCCTAGTAGAATTTTCAAGACAAAAACTAGTTTTGAT
>BQNB010198612.1:0-11121 GCA_026074375.1 Tanacetum coccineum | reverse complement strand
AATGTATTACAAACACAATATGCACGATTCTAAAGCATAAGAAGAGTGTTCGGACTCGGAGTCGAACAATAAAATAACTAGTGGAATTAACAAAGTACATCGAATGCTAATATTATCAAAAAGGAAATAAAATAAAGTCACATTAATGTTTCGGAGATCACCGCATTGCTAAAAAATATCAAATAAAGAGAACTTATTAAGACTTACCATAGTACTATACACATATGTAGGTAATTATCACTACATAAACATTTCTGCCCTTTGCAATTTCACTTAATGGACCTATATTTCAAAATCCGTAATAGGTATAAACGAACGGTTTTCGCCTTAAACAAGATGTTAGACTCTAGTTTACTGAGATTACAAGATAAATACTCAAAGTGTTAAGATCCTAAGTGAAGTTATCATTTTACCATCATGTGCCAAATCTGATTATTTAAAACGTTTTCTTGTTCTATCGTTTTTAGCATAATTCCCATTTTATAACTCCGTTTGACCAAAAACGAAAGCCCATGTAAAATTCCAGTATCCTCCAAGTCAAATAAAATTAGTTATAAGCTTAACTATCTGCATTAAAAATTATGGGTACATACTAAGTTTGTTTCCACGGTTTCAGTCGTATCTCGACCATCTAAAAGAGTTGAAGTTCCATCCAACTCGCCACTAGGACCTAACATATTAGCCTATTCATTAATGCAAAGATATTTTAGGCTTTAAGCAAAAAAAAATTGCCATTAAAATACTAACTTTACTCGAAAGTTCTAAAAATAGACGAAAGTAACCATAAATAGTCAACACTTATATGAATTACTATTATATATATAGATGGCGATGATCCCGAAGATAATCGTAAGAATTTGAGAGGAGAGTAGCTCATATATGTACGAGTATCCATATATAATACTAGTATTAACGTTCAAGAGAGAAAATAAGGAAGTAAGAAGTACGCGATAGTCGGAGTAAGCAACGTATATATATAATCGGCCGATATAAAGTAATTAATATAACGTCATAAGATAGACGTATGAGAGCGGAATAATAACCAAGTATTATATACAAATTATTAATGTAATACCAATACAGATGCAAAAGAGAGCATATAAGTAACCTGGGAGCAAGCGCGCGCGAATATCGGATAATGGGGAAGGATTCTTAAATTTTTTCGAAAAATAGTTATAGTCTAGGGTTTTAAAAATGACCTAGTTCTCTATAACGAGTGCTCTGATACCAATCTGTAACACCCCCAAAATATCAACAACGCAGCAGATATACCACTTAGGGTTCTACTTCATAGTTCATACAAATAAGTTACAGAAAATGACCTCAAAAGAGACGTTTAATAAAATGTCACATTCAATTTAAATAAATCAGAGTAAATTCAGGTCCTAATAATTTCCTTTTTAACAAAAGTTACAAGAGTTTAAACATGACTCATTTGTATATTTAAAGAAAAATGACTATCGAATGTGAAGAAAAACCAAGCCTTTAAAGTTTTGATATCCGCGCATCTAAATGCTCCCAATCCTCAGCTAACAAGATATAACTTGAGAAAATACATGCAAAAATGTCAACAATAATGTTGGTAAATTCACAGGTTTAAGTAAAAGCAGTATTGAAATAACTCAAATAATGTTTTAGTAAGAAAAGTAGCGTTACAATATTTATAAGTATTTTTTTTGAAATCCAAGTAGTGATTTAATAAATCATGTAATGTTCAGAAGTGGACCCCAAGAATTAAGTAATGTAGACAAAAGAAACAAATTCACCAAGTCTAAATGAAATATATATTATTGCACTAAGCTCATGACCCCGAAACCTTAACAAGTTTGTGCCCCAAATGTATAGGATGCTTGCCCACATCCTAAAAGTACTCCCAATGTTAAATGCACCATGATCAACTTGTGACCCCAAAGAAAGGTGGGGATTGTTAGTCTTGATAAATCTACCCATAGCATTCGCGCTTACTACAATAGCAATTAACAGTTCATGATAAGTAGGGACTTAATGGAAATAAGGCAACTTATGCAATAATATTCAAGCATTAATCTGGATAACATACAATTGAATAACACTTGTGTCCAATGTAAAACAAGTAATGTGTTCAAAACTCTCAGTTTTCATATATAAGAATTCAGTGATCTCAAATCATGTAGTAAGCAAATCAAGCTTTAGTAAATTCATGAGTAAACAACCATGTATTAAAAGTCATGTAACGCTTAAGTAGTAGAAATCAATAAGTTAGCTTAGTAAAACGAGCATGTATTCTCAACCCAAAAACAGTTTATGGAAATCATTAGAAAAGAAAAGATGGGGCTATGAACTCACCGAGAATAGAAGATGTGATCAATATATCCAAACAAGGATAGAAACGAACGCCGACAATCAACCGCTACCTATTAATAAAAATAATATGCGATTGATACGCGAGCTATATAAAATACGCAACTCAATGTACATATATAATGTGCATGAAAAATGATACTTTGGAATCCATGGACTACATCACTTAATGTTTCTATTGATTACACATTTTAGGAAATTTTATCCGTTTTTAGCTAAACGATCGGCTTACTTAATGGAACGCTAAATGGTCGAACTAGTCGATCTCCCTCAATCTTAAGTTTCCCTTATATGTTATTTAACTACCATAATTCACCCATAAGCCATAGCCTAAGTAATCTTATTATGAAAGACACATCAATGACACTTGTTCTAAAACAGGGTCTGTTAGACTTTGCAAAAGTTTGGCACTATCTGACCTATCTAAACCTTACAGAAAATTCTGGAAAAAATCAGGGAAGTCATACATATTATGAAGATACTACAATTTAAATTTCGTCGAAAAATATTAAATTTTGACCCGCCTGCACACAGCATATTTACAATCGAATTTCTAGACAGCAAACACAGTTTTGACACTTAATCTTGTACAAAGGGTTTGACTCACTTTTACGTTCTGAAAATCGGCGAGGCCTAGTTCGTTGGAAAGTAGACTCGAATCAATTAATCATAGGGTCCTGCAAATCTAGTAAAGCTATTGGCATGACCAAATTACACGTCACGCAAGATGGACCAAAATTCTGCGCAAAAACAGTGTGTGCAGAATTTTGCTGCTTTAGTTTTCACACTTCAAAATGCCATATCTTTTTCGTTTTTAAGAGTTGGAAGCTCAAATTTTTACCACACGTTCATTATAATGACCACCACCACATTAATCTTTTAAATCTCAGTTTACAATAATGCTCATCTTGCTGAATGAAGCCTAAACTTTCTGTTCTAATTGAGGATTTACAAACCCTCGCAAATCTTAAATTTTTCACACCAATTTCGCATTCAACATAACCACACTAACCTATAATCACTACTAAACCATTTGATCATCCTCAAATATTCACGAATCAAAAATCATCTTTTCACAAATTAACCATGGATTCCTAATTATCAAAATCAACATGCATGCACATATATACTTAAAATCAAATCAAAATCAAAGAAAATACTTACAAGAAGATAGGGAAACAAGTAATTGGTCAAAACCATAAACCCTTGTGGTTTTGATGTCTTGGCCGAAAACTAGAAGGAGCAAGAAAGGACCAAAAGTCTTGATTTTTCTACTCAAATCTTGTGAAAAACACTAGTAATAAAACCTTAGATACCTTAATTGCACTCAATTAGAACCAAACCCTAAAATCAAAAATCTTGAAAAAAAATTCAAGAAATCATAAATCTTGAAAAAAACCTTGCATGATTAATTTGAGGTTATAAAGAATGGTGGGGATTAATTTAGGATTGATTTGGGGTTAAATCGGAGTGATTTAAGAATCAAGATGATGATTTTTGGTGGTTTGGGTATGTGTGTATCGAACACAGTAAAGAGAGGAGGATGGACACCAATTTTTTTTATCTGTGTTATGTGTGTGTGCTTTTATAAAAGAGTCAAAGGTTTATATAGGTAAATCTTTATATAAGGGAGTGTTTGTTTTAGAATTTTGTAGGAGATAATTAAAAGATAAAAGGAGTGTTTGGTTTCTAGTTTTGATGGAGTCTAAACAAAGAAACAATTAAAAGGAGTGTTTGGATTATATGTTATGTTTATATTTTATATTATTATTATTATTATTATTTTATATTTATACCACAATATTTGTTTTTAAAACACTTAATTGAAATATTAAAAATTGTAAAAATACTATTTTGACGCGCTTTCGGCCAAACGCGGATAAAAGATGAAAAATAATAAAATGAAAAAATAAATAAGCTCTCCAAGCTAAAATATGGAATTATTGATTTCTCAACGTTAAAATGGATAAATATTCAAGGCACGCTTCGCAACTAGCTAAAACGACAATTTTCGTTAAAACGGCTAAAAACAAAATAATAAATTCCTTAAAAATTAGAAATAAAATTTAGAGCTCGGTTAAAATATTGACCATAAAATACGATATGCTACAATGATGTCCCCCGGTGGGTCCATTGTGGCAAGCCGTAAGGATATCAACGGCTTCTTGACCGTATACACACCGTCTAATCACTTGTTCCGCACAAATCCTAAACAAGTAGGGATCATCCCAAAAATAATGCTTAACATCATTAAAGAATTTCTTCTTTTTTTGGGACGACATGCCTTTTACAATAAAATTCCCCGCATGGTAGTTTGCGATGTCGGCAAACCATGGGGTATTAGAATCACCACGAAAAGTCACAATCCCAAGTGTCTCGAGAGGAAATGTTTTGGTAATTTCCTTTTTTTCGGGGTCACTTTGATGGGGATTCTCTAGTCTGGACAAGTGGTCGGCCGCTAGATTCTCCGCTCCTTTTTTATCACGGATGATGACATCAAATTCTTGGAGGAGGAGAATCCAACAGAGCAATCTTGGTTTAGCATCTTGCTTAGCGAGCAGATACTTGAGAGCCGAGTGGTCTGTATACACTATGGTCTTCGACAAGACTAGATAAGGTCGGAATTTCTCAAAAGCATATACTACGGCTAATAATTCTTTCTCCGTAGTAGTATAATGAGCTTGGGCATCGGTCATAGTCTTGCTCGCATAGTGTATTGGCTGAAAATGTTTGGTCTTTCGTTGCCCCAGGACTGCCCCAACTGCAAAGTCACTAGCATCACACATAATTTCAAAGGGCAAGTCCCAATCGGGGGCAACTAATATCGGAGCTTCGGTTAGTTTCTTCTTAAGGGTCTCAAACGCCTCTCTACACTCGGTCGAGAAAATGAACGGAGTCTCTTTTTCAAGAAGATGGGTCATTGGCCGGGCGATTTTAGAAAAATCTTGAATAAATCGACGATAAAACCCGGCGTGACCTAGAAAACTCCGAATTCCTTTGACGGACGTGGGAGGAGGTAATTTTGCAATAACATCAACTTTTGCCCTATCCACCTCAATCCCAGATTTTGAAATCTTGTGGCCGAGGACAATGCCCTCTTTGACCATGAAATGGCACTTCTCCCAATTTAGAACAAGATTGGTGTCTTCGCACCTTTTGAGCATTTTGTCTAAATGGGAGAGGCAAGATGAGAAGGAGTCCCCGAAGACCGAGAAATCATCCATGAAGACTTCCATAGTTTCCTCGATCATGTCGTGGAAAATGGCCATCATACACCTTTGGAACGTGCCAGGAGCATTACATAAGCCGAAAGGCATACGTCGATAGGCAAATGTTCCATAAGGGCAAGTGAAAGTTGTCTTCTCTTGGTCTTGCGGGTCAATAGGGATTTGAAAATACCTAGAGAATCCATCTAAGAAACAATAGTACTCATTCCTAACTAATCGTTCTAACATTTGGTCCATGAAGGGTAACGGGAAATGGTCTTTTCGGGTAGCATCATTAAGTTTCATATAGTTAATACAAACACGCCACCCGGTAACTAACCTAGTCGGAATTAACTCGTTATCTTCATTTGTCACAACGGTCATTCCACCCTTTTTGGGTACACAATGCACGGGGCTAACCCATGGACTATCCGAGATAGGGTAAATCAATCCGGCATCAAGGAGTTTTACAACTTCCTTTTTGATAACTTCATGAATTTTTAGATTAACCCTTCTTTGATGTTGGACCACCGGTTTAAAGTCATCCTCCATTAAGATTTTGTGAGTGCAAAATTACGGGTCAATACTGTAACATCCGGCAATTTTTGAAATTTTAAATGACGATTTTACCCTTTGACTTTTTGGGTCTGACTTGACTTTTTGACTTTTGGTCTTTTATTGTCACATAAAAGCGATTACCGCGTAACCGGTAAAATTTTCAGAACATATTTTAAATAATAAATCATATTTATTATTACATCTCTCATGTGCAAAGTTATTTTTAACTTACTCGACTTGAAAACGAAAAAGATACATGTTATTTCTAAGCTAACGTATCAAAAACTAACCACTAAATCACGTTTTCACAACTCGGACTCTAAAGCAATTTGATGTAAAACGATATTTAGGACAACTTTTCAGTTTTGCCCGAGACCCGAAAGCAAGCAGAAAATGACCGAAATACCTTCGCAAAATTTTAGAAGCGAGAACAACGCGTAACGACACAAAAATAATTAAATTATATTTAATTATCACTATTTATTAAATAAAAATATTTAATAAATTTTTATCATATTATTCAAAAGCGTTTATTTTAAAACGCGAAAGTTCAAATTAAAACTTATTTTACGGTCAAAGCTTAAAAGCGATACCCAATAATTGATAAACATTTTAAATGAGTTTTATAAAAACATTTATGAAATACTATCAAGCAAATACTCATTTTTATAGGAAAAATTATTTGGAACGCAATGGCGCAAGTTTCGTGTTTTGAATCATCAATTAAATATCTTAAACGAGTCCCGAACCATTGTTTACCAAAAATTACACTTTTGGTCCTTGTAGTATATTTTCAGCATCACCCCTCATGTTTTAAACAATTTACATTTTTTATATATAACTTTCCTAATTATATATAAAAACCAAACTAGGGTTTCATTTTCATTTTATATAACCAAACCACACACTCCCTCTCCAATAAAGTTTCCGACGCCTCCCTCCTACTTTCGGCGAGATCCGGCCACCTTTTCCGGCCACCTCAGCCGACCACCACCACCCTACTCCACCATGGGTTTACATCATCACCATCGGATCCATCTCCATCTAAACCACTCCACCATCGCCGCTGCCTCTATGCCAGCCAACACCACCATGGCTGCCATCTCGTCACCATCTCCGAACCACCACCCTCTACACCACGTCCCCCACCATCATCGTCAGAACCATCGTGACCACCATGCCACGCCCTCCGAAAATCTACATAAGGGTGCGTTCGGTTTTAAAGAAAGCACCAAAGGGTGAGTGTGGTTTTGTATAAACGACCCAAGGGTGCATTTGCTTATTTTATTAAACACTAAGGGTGCGTCGGGTTGGCTGTGTAAACACACGAGAGTGCGTTTGGTTTTCATTACAGCACCACGGGTGCGTCGGGCCGTCATAACAACAAGGGTGCGTCGGGTTTCATGGCTCGCACCAGCAAGGTGCATTCAGTGTGGTTTTTCGCAGATTGAGGTGCGTGTGGTTTTCACAGCAGGGTGCGTTGGTTTAATAAAACCACCCCAAAAAGGGTGCGTTTTGGTTTTCGTTGTACAAAAAAATGGTGCGTTGGATTCATAACCCAAATAGGGTGCGTTGTGGTTTATCAAAACACCATAAAGGGTGTTTGTCATGGTGGTTTAACACCACGAGAGGTGCGTTTGGGTCTAGAAATAGCTCAAGGGTGCGTTTGTTTGTTCGTTCAGCACCAATGGTGCATTTGGGTTGATAAAAACACCATGGGGGTGTGTTTGGTTGTTCATAAACCGCCAAGGTGTGCGTTTGGGTTGACAGAAACACCCAAATGGTGCGTTTGGGTTGGCAGAAACACCCAAAGGGAGTGTTTGGGTTGGCAAAAACACCCAAAAGGGGTGTTTGGGTTGGCAGAAACACCCAAAAGGGGTGTTTGGGTGAACAGGAAACCACAAAAGGGATGTTTGGGTGAGCATAAATCAGCTAAAGGTGTGTTTGGGATTACAGGAAACCCAAACAGGGGTGTTTGGGACAGCAGGGGCATTTGGTTCGCGGGTCAGAACCACAACGGGTGCGTTTGGTTTTGGCAGCAGCACCGAATGGGTGCGTTTGGTTTGTGGTAAACGCCAACACAAGGGTGTTTGGTTGTGATTTTGAAAGCCATCATAGGGCGTGTTTCGTTCATCGTTTAAAAGCGTGTTTAACTTTATTTATTTCATTTAGTATTTAAATATCGTCTAGATAAATATTGAAACACGAATATATTTTGCAACCTAGATTGGTTGATTGAAAAGTGGAAAAACGTTGAGTTTTGTAAAAATGGGAAATGTCACATAAACGAAAAGGTCATGGCGAAATTTCTAAAAATGTATATACTTATTATTTTTAGATACAACTCCTATCGTCTTTGAAGGACGATAAATGGACTAAGTTATAATTTAAAGGTGTTTTAAATTATAATTTCACAATAACTCGATAACAAACAAAATACAAATTTATAAAATGTTATTTTATAAATCCCGGCTAGAAAATAAAGTCATAACTTTGGTACGGACTTTAGAAACACCGTTTACGATTTCGTTTAGGCAAGAACTTTTATTTATTTAATAAATTGGCGATCTCCGAAAACGTGTCAAACCATTTGGTTTAATTATTTACTCACGCTTATTATATAATACTTGCAAGGTATAATATACTTCAAATTAATCTTTTGATTTCTGGTCGTTATTATATAATTCGCTGTATGAATTATATAATTGTTCATCTTTCAAGGTAATATATATGGAATATATTACATACTTTGTTATATAATTCACCATATGAATTATATACTTTTGAATTATTTTACCGAACCAACCACCAAACCAAACTGCCACTCGGAACCTAAATCTTTTATCAACGGGTTGCGTTGATGTAATCGTCCATCGGGTAACTAAATTCATTATCCTAAACTAGTAGGATTTAACCGTTAAGATAAACGGCAACTTCTCGGTCAAGCCGTTTCGTCTTCCGTTGTGTTGTGCATATCAGATGCCTATCTGTCAATCGTTCTTCAACATCAAGGTGAGTTTATAGCCCCATGTTTTACTTGTTTTACATATATTTTTGGGGTGAGAACATGCTTGTTTACAAAAATCATTTACATGGACGATTATATACGTGTTTACAAAGTCATTTACATGGTCGACTACATACGTGTTTACAAATTCATTTACATGGTCGATTACATACGTGTTTACATATTCATTTACATGGTCGATTACATATGTGTTTACATGAATGTTTACAACTAGTTTACATACTCCATTTAATTTCACGATGAGATTTACATTCATAGTTTCACTTATGGATACTACAACTTGGATTTCATTCTAATGATTATGGATTAGCTTAAGTTGCATGAACTGTTAAATACTCGGAGGGTAAGCGCGAATGTTATTAAGTTAGAATCTCTATTTGGGATGATAATCCCGTTCGGGTGATAGCTATTCACGGATCGAAATTTTACCATGTCGGATCTTGGATTGGATTGGCGGCCTGAGGGGCCAACAAATAACATTACACATGAATATTTTTATTATCTGCCAGGTGTGTTCTAGGAGGGGACACCTAGATGGGTACATTCTCACAGTGTCCTTGAATAAAGTGGATACAAACAAGTCTACGTCACGTTTCATGAACTTAGATGTTGTATTCTTAATCACATATGGTGATATTCTATAGATACAATGGTCATGCATACAATACAATCTTGGATTTAAAATTTATTACTACATTTTGTGACTATTTAAGGATTGGAAAATAGGTATGCATACATTACAAATCTTAGATTTGAACATTATCATTACATTTTGTGACTATTTAGGATGGAAATAGGTCAGGCATGCATAACAAATCTTGATTCCAACCTTTTAATCATTTTTTGATTGTGTAGAGAGATAGTAGTCACTAAAGTTTTACATGTTATGTGACGACACAGTTGACAATTACATGCATTGGAATTTTCTTTTATACTTTAACTAACCTATGAAACTCCTTCAACTTTATGTTGACGTTTTTAATCATGTTTTTCTCAGGTGAATTAGATGCTTGGTTTACTGAAGTGTATTGGATTCTAAATTTATAAGATTTCATTCAAGGATTTCTACTTATATACAAATGATCAAATCTCGTTGTATTTCTTTCAAGCCTTTCATTGTGATGCAATTATGGGACAAATGCTATATCAATTTCAAGAAAATCAACGAGATTACTTTTTAAACGACACATTTAGAGGTCGTTCTCTTGTATCTTGTGTTGTTTTATTATGAAGTAACGCCCCCGGACATACTTCCGTTGCGACACGTTTTTAGGGGTGTTACAGATTGGTATCAGAGCCAGGTTATAGAGAACTAGGTTGCATATTTTACCCTAGACTATAACCGTTTTCACAAACATTGCATCACATCAAAATATTTTTAAAGTGCATACACACTACTTGCTTACTTGCTTACATTACTTGTTACATTAAGTGCTTACATGACATACATATAGATAATATATATGCTTGCATCCCTCTGCGTATATCGTACGTTTATTTATATATGAGTTATTTATATACATACCAGAACATTTCTTAAGACATTGTGAGTTGCACAATGGTCTCATTTTACTTCTTAGACATTGTGAGTTGCACAATGGTCTCACTTCGTTCTCAGACATTGTAAGTTAAACAATAGTCTCTAAGAATATTTTTTTTCTCATAACTGTATACAATATTGTATTACACGAAAGCCGTCATAATTTTTTTACATGGAATTACGTATCAATCTATGTATTACAAGTCTTGTATGGGCGGGACTTGTAATACGAGGATTGATATGATAATTGCTATATTAACAAAACCCGTCACAATTCTATTTACATGGGATTATGTATGAATCTAAGTATTACAAATCTTGTATGGGCGAGACTTGTAATAGGAGGATTAATAGGATAATTGCTATGTTGACTCGTTCATAAAAGACCTTCATCTTATTTACTCTAACCGAGTACTCATTAACTATCTTGAACTCTATGTTGATTTTCC
>BQNB010198611.1:0-11121 GCA_026074375.1 Tanacetum coccineum | reverse complement strand
TCAGCCTACGCTTTCTCGTTCCAGTGCTGAGGCAGAGTATCGCGGTGTTGCCAATGCTGTTGCAGAGACTTGTTGGATACGCAATTCTCCATTATCTTCCGCTACGCTTGTTTATTGGGACAACGTCAGTGCTGTTTATTTATCATGCACTCCGGTTCAGCATCAGCGTACGAAACACATTGAGATTGACATACATTTTGTTCGTGATTATGGTTGCTCGTGGTCATGTTCATGTTCTTCATGTGCCATCTCGTTACCAATATGCTGATATATTCACCAAGGGGTTGGCGTCTGCTTTATTTGAAGAATTTCGTTCCAGTTTGAACGTTCGGTCCTCTCCCACTCCAACTGCGGGGGAGTGTTAGACATTAGTTTATTAGTGATTACGGGCTTTGTTAGGCCTAGCCCACCAATGTTACTTCTAGAATAATCTTAAAGAGATTATATATTGTAATGGTTAATCAATGAAAAATGACAATCCAATTACATTTCTAATAAGCTGTACCCATAGGTTGCTCGGTGTAAAGCTCTCCTCAAAACAATCGTAAAAACAAAGTATTCATACCAAACCACCCTATAGTTTAGTGACCACCTGTTATCCAGGCTTTTCAATGACAATTTTTAAAGCTTTATGACTTGTTCATTGAGCTTCTACCAAAAAGCATTCATTCCAACCTTTTGACTGATCCTTTGCTAATCACACAGAACTCAACTCTAACAAGAGTTGGTATCAAAACAAAAAATCACTGAAACACATTCAACACAACAAAAGATTCTAAATCAGAACTTATTTAAGTTTTAACCACTACATAAACCAAGACCGCCCTTCAATCTAAAGTCTTGTAAATAGAAGCAAGCTTGAATTCACTAATCTGTACACAAATAAAATACATTGATTCAGAGTTTTCCGAGTATATGTGCTTGAGTAAGACTTTATAAATGATTCTTATTTGTTTATGCTACTTTTCAAAAATGATTCACATGTAATAAAGGCCAAAAATTTAGAAATTTATATGTTCTACTTTTCAAAATTTATTTAGTTGTTACGAATGACTAAGAGCCAAGTGGGTCACTAATATTTCTGAAGATTAATAAATTTGAATGCTATGGGAAGGACAAACCACAAATCCTTGATTCCGATAGCAATTGATGGCGGCCATATCGGTTTCGTCAAAATGAAGAAGTGTCTTTCTCATGCGTGTTTAGATTTACAAAATTATTCAAAGTTTCAATAAAAAAACATAAGAAAAGCCCTAAAATAACGAATGTAACATTTATCTCTAGCAGCTACCAGGGCCTCAACGAGTAGCTTAGATGCTACTCCTAATCTTCAGAACTCACTCTTGACCACGACCATCGTGATGTACGTGCAAATGCGCGAATCGTCACCAGAAACCTTCAATAAAAAAATTAGGTATAAGAATAACCGTTCTAAAATAATTGCTATGTTTTACAAAATAAACAATTTTAGTCAAAAGTATACCCTATTAGTTAACATGTGCATCGATTTATTAAAGCACACATCTAGCGATCCAACAAATTTTTGTTTATTTCTTTGCCTTTGTAGACTCGTGGAAATGTTTTTGTTGGATCGCTAGATGTGTGCTATAATAAATCGATGCACACGTTAACTAATAAGGTATACTTTTGACTAAATTTTTTTATTTTGTAAAACATAGTAACTATATTGTTATTCTTATACCTAATTTTTTATTGAAGGTTTACGGTGATGATTCCCGCATTTGCGCGTACATCACGATCGTCGTGGTCAAGAGTGAGTTCTGAAGATTAAGAGTAGCATCTAAGCTACTCGTAGAGGCCATGGTAGCTGCTAGAGATAAATGTTACAGTCGTTAATTTAGGGAGTTATTTGTGTTTTTTTTATTGAAACTTTGAATAATTTTGTAAATCTAAACAAGCATGAGAAAGGCAGTTCTTCATGTAGACGAAACCGATATGGCCGCCATCAATTGTTATCGAAATCAAGGATTTGTGGTTTTTCCTTCCTATAACATTCAAATTTCTTAATCTTCGAAATATTAGTGACCCACTTGGCTCTTAGTCATTTGTAACAACTGGATCAATTTTGAAAAGTAGCACAAATAAATTTCTAGATTTTTGGCATTTATTACATGTGAATCATTTTCGAAAAGTAGTAGAAACAAATAAGAATCATTTTTAAAATCTTACCCAAACACATATACTCAGAAAACTAAATCAATGTACTTTATTTGTGTGTAGATTACTGATTCAAGCTTGATTCTATGTTGGTGATGTTACAAGACCTTTAGATTGAAGGGCGGTCTTGGTTTATGTAGTGGTCAAAACTTAAATATGTTCTGATTTGGAATCTTTTATTATGTTGAATGTGTTTGAGTGATTTCTTTGTTTTGATACCAACTCTTGTTAGAGTTGAGTTGCATATAATGGGCCAGCCGATTAGCAAAGCATCAGTCAAAAGGTTGGAATGAATGCTTTTTGGTAGAAGCCCAATGCACAAGTCATAAAGCTTCAAATATTGTCATTGAAAATCCTGGATAACAGGGTGGTCACTAAACTATATGGTGGTTTGATATCAATACTTTGTTTTTACAAACTCAATTGTTTTGAGGAGAGCTTTACACCGAGCAACCTAAGGCCTGGATAACGGGGTGGTCACTGTACTATAGGGTGGTTTGGTATCAATACTTTGTTTTTACAAACTCGATTGTCTTGAGGAGAGCTTTACACCGAGCAACCAATGGGTACAACTCTGATCAGACATATCTCCTTCATTTGATATACACACTTTTATGTTTTCATAATGGAACTAGCTTATTAAAGGATGGTCATCCATAAGCATGATGGAGATTCGATGCCTCAAATTTTTGTATGTCTTACATTTGGTTGGTATTTTAGGGTAAAACCTAGACGGCATGTTGCATCTAAGTTCTATATTGTTGTCTTTCGGATACGAAGATAGAGTCTAGTATGCCATGTTGCATATGAGTTCTAAGTTGTCTTTTGGACACGATAGTGGAATATAGTATGTTTCTTTTATCATCTATTTTTTCGAGAAGAAGCGCTTTTATTAAAATATACTTAAAAACAGGGGAAGAAACCAAAAACGTACTAGAGCTTCCAAGGTAGAAGCAAACCAAACCCGAAAGAAGTCTTTAGCATTGACCCTTGAAGACATTTTAATGCGTTCTAAATTACTTAGTTTTACCAAGTTTTGAATTCGATTAGCTCTGAGGCGTGATGGAATATGCATTTTATCATGTGTTTTTGTGAGCCTATCAGGTATTACAATTCGTCCTTTGAATTGTGTTTCGTAGACCCTTCAGGTGCTAAGAAATGTATTTTCAAGGCGCCGAGTATGCACCTCGTCTATATTGTTCCTCAAAAATTTACGAGGTTTGAAAATCAGGTGTGCGTAGAGTTCTTCCTTAATCATGTAAGGAGTTGTCAGGGCATGTGTGCCTGATTTGCCGGGCAAGTGTGCATGGCTAAAGGTTATCCATAATCAGATAAGGATTTTTGAGGGCATATGCGCCTGATAGGTGTTATTCTTTAGTTATGTAAGGAGTTTTTTTCAAGGCATATTACTCCCTCGGGTATGGACCTCTCAGATGAAAATCCAATAAGAGGAGTAGTCGATGGGAGAATTTGTTTCCTGATAACGTAGTTGCTTAAAAGAATTGTCCGTACCTAATGTTGATTGGCCAATCCATGTAGATGCAGTTGATTTTGTGTGAAGCAAGCCGTGATAACTACTCGTCCTTGAAGAGATGAATCCTTCACAAGGAAATTCATCCTTGGTTGGTGGAATCCAGTTTCCATTGCCTGTAAAAGATATATTCAAAATATAATTAACGAGTCTTTCTTCATGCCAATTGCAGCGAATTGAATAACATATATTTTTGGACAATATTCCTTTCTAGCAAAGTTATTACAGTAATTTACTAGCATCATATTATCTGGATTAGTATGTGCGTAATTTAGGTTATAACAAGCAACTATAACACTATCTACCAAAAGAATATGCCATATACTATTACAACAATTGACCATAACCGCATGCATAATGTTTCGATATATATGGAAACATGGGTGAGTAAATGCGACCTAAGGTTGATAGTTACCTTGCTGTATAATGTTACAGTGTAAATAAGTTTGGTGTACTAGAAATCTCCTTCTTTTTCTTTGAACAACGACGACCTAACATAACATAATCAATAATTAGTTAGCCACTCAATATGATGTTCTAAAAGTACGTGTTTAGAATTACAAAGTGTTATATACTATAATTACGCATAATTGTTGCTCGGAATAAATTTTACAAAGAGCGATCGAGAGGGTTATAAACAGGAGAGGATTAAGAATTGCATTGGGCTTATATTTATTTATGGCATATAATTTATAAAGTTTGACCAACTTACGGTTTAACCTGTTAAAAAAAATTAATTTTAACTTCTGTTGTTTTTCATGTGAGAGTGATAAAATACCCAGGTGACTTCGGAACTTTTTTGACCCGTAAAAGATTTTTATCATAACGTTTCAGCTTCTTTTTCCTTTTATTTTTTATTTTTAATAAGTGATATAATTTCAAGAATTATATTTCTTTTATATTATTGCTTTTCGAAAAATGGTTTATAAGGTTTTATGCATTAAAAATACACCTCAGGTGACTTGTTACCAACCAATTTGACCCGTTTTCTGTTAACATGTCTGTTATTTTATTTAACTTTAAGTTTTATTTCCAAAAATAGGTTTTTCTTCTTGATGTAAATATCGGTGTTTTTTTTTAATTTTGTGGACCGCAGGCCTCTTCTTTACTATATAAAATTTACATATTTAGCCTTTAACTTATAAGAATTATGAAACAAAAATGGGTAAGAGAAAACTATAAAAGTGTGAAACAAAAATGTATGATTTATAAGCTTCATTGAATAAAAAGCAAACCATTGTTAGTTAGGTAGTTGATATTAATATATAATATTGGCAAGTGATTTATGAGGATATGCCAATATTTAAAGCTTTGAAAGATAAATGTGTGTAAAAGATTTTTATAGGTGAGAAGAGTACGTAATATAAATTTATTGGTTGTCATACATTAATTTATAACTTTCAACTAACCAATTTATGATTCACTCAATTACTACATTTTGAATTTATGCAACCACTCTGTAACGTAACTTAGTAAGGTATACTGGAAAAGTTTTTTTTATTGCTCATTGTTCTTTAAAATTTTTAAAAAACACGCATATCTTCTATTATCATATTGAATGCTTAAAAAAATGTTAGAATGCACTTTCAAATTTTAATAACATAGAGTTATGAATATGTGTATCTTAAAAAACCATGCAGATGTCATTTAAATGATGATTTAGTCTAACATATTTTTATAAGTTAAGGGTTAAATATGTAAAGTTTATATAAAAAAAGGCTTGTGGTCTACAAAATTAAAGAAAAAGACTCATATTTACATCAAGAAAAAAAATTAACCTATTTTTACAAACAAAACTTAAAAAAACACCATTTATCAAGAAACCTCACCAATGTTGCAACGCTTATACCTCTACCATTACAACTTGACTATAAGCGCATGTGTTTTGATATGGAAACATGGGCGACTAAATGCGACCTAAGGTTGATAATTACATTGTTGCATAATGTGACAGAGTAAATAAGTTTTGGTGTGCTAGAAATCTCCTTCTCTTTATTTGAACAACGACGACCTAACATAATCAATCAGTAAATTAGCCACTCAATATAATGTTCTAAAAGTACGTGTTTAGAATTACAAAGTGTTACACACTACTATAACTTATGCATAATTATATTGTTGCACGAAATAAATTCTCTAAAAAAGAGTTACAAAGAGCGATCAAGAGGGTTATATACAAAATTGCATTTATTTATGGCAGATAATCTTTTAATTTTGACCGACTTACGGTTTAACCCTTCAAAAAAATCTCTAACTTATGTTGACTATGTTGAGTGTGCTTGCTTAGCTTTCATGAATACAAAAGGCAAATTTTCAACATGATACACTCATGTTGTGTTTCATGTGATAGTAAAAAAAAGTGAGCCATCCTCGTAAAACTTTTATTATATTAATAAAATTTTATAAAAAAATCTCAGACTTTGCAAAACTGCAAATTTATGAATTGTCATAATATTTAACTTCAAAACAAAGTTATTCAAAATAATTACCCGTTATATTATCTGCCTGAATTTCAGTTATTGAAATATTATTAACTGTCTACCTAAATTTTGTGCGTGCACGGGTTCTAAAACTAATCGAAATGAAAACTCTTCTCTTAAACTTAAAAAAAAAAAGCGTGAGTCTTCGGAAACACTTGGAAAATCTTAATGAAAGTAACAATAGATAAATTATTTAAAACACATTTTACATGAATTTTTAACTTGTACAAATAACCGCCGCTATAAAGTATAAACTCGACATTATGGGGGTCACACCAAATTTACTACATTTCCTCTGATCAATTGTGTATATCATGACTATAATAAAAGTTATGTAACCAGTCCACCCATCTAACATTCTTTGGATCTAATTGTACATATTTAAAATAAAAATAAAATAAAAATAAGTTCTTGATGGTACAATAAAATTGATGATTTGGCTTGTTAAAAATAATATATATTCAATTACCCATCCCGTTCAAAATAATTATTTATTTATAAAAAACACACATTTTAATAAAAATATAATTATTACAATATTTTCTTTTTTACTTTTTGCACAACGAAAGTTATATCCTTAACTAAATAGTTACCGTCTTTTGAAGTAATAATTTCAGTAAGGGTGATATTGCAATCTCGATCGGATAGTATTATTTATTGTAAATATTGGACAATTAATTTAAGATAATGCGAGGAAGAAATTTGGACAATAAACTTGATATTAAGCAAGAGGATTTTTTAAAAGAAAAGTAAATCTAAGAAGAAATTACCAAACCCAATTTACGAATATGGACCAAATATCATCATATTACGAAAATGAACCTGAGAAGCTCAACACCCCGCTCTGACACTGACACACGACTCATTTTACATTTATGCGGCCCCATATGCGTTGTGATTTTTGTCTTTTTGTGTGTAAGTTACTGTCATGAATCATAAACACAAACTCATGTCTTTGCTTCGAATCATAAACACAACCTATTGAATCGAAACACATTTAATATACTACCTACTTCATCTTCCCTATTCAATTACTTTCAACCACCAACTACCCCATCCCCTATAATTATTAGTGTTTACATCTTCACCAAGAATCATATTCCCTTTATTTTACCAAAAACAAATTCGAGTGATTTGGTTTGTATTATGTGTCGAACGTTTTGTTGGTCTCATATGTTGTTTGTTTGTCGCGGTGCACTAGATCTATTAGTGGTCCTTTGGTTGGGTAAGTTGCTCTCTTCGAATCACATGACGAATCCTTTGTATCTTCCTTTTTGTCCGGTATGTTTCTCACAAAGAATTTAAATTTTATTATTAATGCAATTATTAGCATGTTAAAATTTGTGTTTTACAACTTAACACGTTTTATTAAATGTTATCATACCTTTTATTACTTTGCTTTAACAAATAAGTATTATGTTATTGAGAAAGCTCATATGTAGTAACTGATTACAAACAATAATAAGGTTGTAACTGATTACAAACAATAATTAAGCATGTTTACATGGATCAATTTATAATCCAATTTTTTAATGAATGATATACAAGTTGTAACAAGTATTCAAGTTTGTATGGATTTGACTTATGAGCTCATTCATAATTTAAATTTTCTTTTTGATAAACTTAAATCCATTACAAATTTAATTTTGAAGTGTTTTTAGTGCAACTTGATAATTGAGAAGGATATGTGAATAACTTGAAAAGTGACGATATTTAAGTAAAAAGTTATAACTCTGTCAACTATCGATCACATGAACATTAAATGAAGAGTAAAATGTCTTAACTTTGCCAACAAACTTGTTCAACAAATATTAAAGAAAGAAGTTTAAAGATATGAAAAAGTTGCTTGGTTTTTTTCTTTAAGTTGTTTTCCTTTTTCTGTATTTTACTTGTTTGTTTTCATGTGTAAAATTACTAGAAATCAAATAAAAATAGCGCGTTCAGATCATGCGCTTATAATGCGCCACATGCTTAATGTAAGAATGTGCCTCAAATGCGTTTGTATTTGTCTTTTTGCGCTTAGAATGCGCTTGTGTTTGTATTTTTGTGTCGTTTTATGTGTTAATAAAGCAAGAATGCGCCCATAATGCGTTTGTGTTTGTCTATTTTCGCATAGAATGTGCTTGTGTTTGTATTTTTGTGTTGTTTTATGTGTTAATAAAGCAAGAATGTGCCAAAAATGCGTTTGTGTTTGTTTTTTTGCGCCTAGAATGCGCTTTTATTTATCTTTTTGTGTTGTTTTATGTGTTAATAAATACGTTGCATTTTCATGTTTTCTGCATGCGCCTAAAATACAGTTTGTTTTGTATTTTTGTGTTGTATTGCTCATATGACGTGTATAAACTAGTTTCGTTGATTAATAATTTGTTTTCCATCAAACGAAAGTGTACATGTATATTTATTTTCATAAATAATATATGTGCCGTTATTTTGTTATATTTTGTAAAACTGTATGCGTACATTTAGATGCAATTATCATTTATAATATCATTCTCCATCAAACGGAAACGCACATGTATATTTATCTCCGTTATTTGTTATATTTTTGTAAAATTGTATGTGTACATTTAGATGAAAACCTACCTTACATTTAATATCTTTTGATCATTTGTGTGAACATCGACCAATTATCATTCATAATAATACAATGTTGTCACAAGTTTAGGAGGCCAAGGTCATACTTTAAAGGGTAAAAACCATATATTACCAACGTACTTTCTATATTTTCTCGACTTGAACCATTTACTTTTTTATTAACACGGAAACCCACGTACTTTTAAATTTTAAACTGACTTGAAACACATTATATATTTAATATCCATGTGTATATTTTTATTTTTTTATGGTGTTATTTACTTTTTTTAATGGATATTTAATATATAATATGTTTCAAGTCGGTATAAAATTTGAAAGTACGTGAGTTTCTGTGTTAATAAAAAAGTAAATCGTTCAAGTCGGTATAAAATTTGAAAGTACATGAGTTTCTGTGTTAATAAAAAAATAAATTGTTCAAGTGGGTATAAAATTTGAAAGTATATGGGTTTTCGTGTTAATAAAAAACTAAATAATTCAAATCGGGAAAATATGAAAAGTACGTTGGTAATATAGGGCTTTTACCCTACTTTAAATATCCAACTTCTTTTCTCTTCATAGGCAATGTGAGTACTAGCCTAACCTTTTGATAGAATGTTTTTGCATTTGGGCAACCTTTGTCCCACATTGCTTGCTGGTGTACGATGTCATGAGAAAACCCCTTTATAAAAAGGGGATAAACCAAAACATGTCTTGAAGAATAATCACTTAAGGATTTCTCTAAGTAGTTTTTTTTAAATATCTTATTTTCATTTTTAATTTAGAGGTATTGGAATTAAAAATCATTATATTTCACATCATTTGTGTGATAACTTCTACAACTATTTTCTTTTTCTCTTTAAATTCACTTGATAATTATAAATGAAGAAAATTTATATAGTTTGTTAAGTTTTTATGCAGATTTTGTATAAATTAAAGGTGGTAAGTAATACTATCCAAACCAAACAAACACAGCCAATACCCATTGTTACTCCTTAACAAACCAAAATCCTTCCAATTTCCAACATCAACAAGATGCAATTCTTAGAAAAGATCAAAACTTTTGAATATGCTAATGCTTCCTGTATAAATGTTCGGGTTAATAATCTATTATGCTCGCAATGGTTTTATTTCTTTAGTGTCAAGGATTATTTATTCCACAAGGATGAGTTGTTCCATACAAATTGTTGCATTTTAAATACTTATTGTATTATTATTATTATTATGAGAAAACATTGCTAATCACTTGATGCTTTTGAGGATGCTAAGCTCGAAGGTTTTGAGTCGGCATGATTCAATATATCGTTATAAGTGTAATTTGAATAATCGAGAAACTAGTTTTTCAGCTTATTTCTTTATGTTACTTTACTTTGTTTATTTCGTGATTGTTTTTTTATTTTGTGGCATCTGCGTTTGCTAGTAGGTAAAGCTATGGGGCATACCAATGTTTAATGGCCGTAAGTTATTTCTATCATTTAGAGACATTTTTGTGTATTATAAACATATAGTATTATAATATATCACGCTTGACTTTATTTTGTTTATTTCCTTGCTTTTCTAGACTCGTGATAAATAGTTTCTTAGATCACTCGACCTGGGTTTTTATACATTAATGAGCACCTAACAAATAAGGCATACCTTTGACTAAGTGTTCTTTTTTTTAAAACATAGTAACTATTCTAGAACTGTCATTATTATACCTAATTTTTTTTATTGAAGGTTGATAATGATTCATTGCGCATTTGCTCCTACATTACTATGGTTGTGGTAAAAAAATATTGACGGACATGGCCGAATTGCTTCTAAGATGCTCCGTGAGACCATCTTGATTGCTAAAAATCAAGGTTACATTAGTTAATTTAGATCTTCTCTTGTGCTTTTTTATTGAAACATGCATGCGAAAGGACATTCTTCATGTCGACGCAATTAGTTGCTCTGAGAAGGAAGGCTTCACGGTGTCCTTCCAATAACATTGAAAATGATTCTTTTCAAAATTTGAATGTTATGGGAAGGACAAACCGGGAAGCCTTGCTTCTCATAACAACTAATTGCGCCTACGTTGATTTTATCCACATGAAGATTGACCTTGTGTATGCATAACTTTCAATAAAAAAGCACAAGAAAACCCTAAATTAATTAATGAAACATTGATTTTTAGTAATAAAGATGGCTCACGGAGTAGCTTAGAAGCAACCCCAACCATGTTGATGGATATTCATTTTTGACCACACCCATAATAATGTGGTCGCAAATGCGTGATTTATCATTATCAACCTTCAATAAATTGTAACACCCCCAAAAATACAACAACGCAGCGGAATACCACTTGGGGTGCTACTTCATAATACACAGCGCTAGATA
>BQNB010198607.1:0-11122 GCA_026074375.1 Tanacetum coccineum | reverse complement strand
TTATATTGTATTGTGTTTTGGTACAAGTTGTGATGAGTTTATACAGGTTTTGATACAGGTTTGATGTTTGGTAGATTTTTTCCCGAAAAAATCTAGAAAAAATCGGGAAATCGCCTGTTGTGCAGGCTACAATTAAAAAAATGCAGTCTATTCCCCAGCGACATGTCAACTGGGATAGTTTAAACAAAAAAACATGCAGTATAATCCCCGGCGACATGTCGTCGGGGATAGTAACGAAAAAACGAACACTTTCTTTGCATTGTGTTGACAAGTCAACATAGGAGGGCATTTTCCCCGGCGACATGTCGCCAGGGATAACTGGTAATTAATTAATCATTTAGATTAGGGTCGTAATTACTTAATTTTAACTTTGAGATTCCTTAGCGACATGTCGTTGGGGAATGTGTGCCACGGTGGCACTAGTTGTTGACTAAAAAATACGTGGGACCCACCTTGTCGTTGGGGATGGTCGCTGGGGAACGTATCCCTAGCGAGCGTTCCCCAGCGAACTTTCCCCAGCGACTTGTCACTGGGGAAAGGTATCCCCAGCGATAAGTTGATGGGGAAAGCCCCGAATTTTCGCCGGGGAAAAGGGCAAATGTTGTAGTGCTAGAGGTCTTTACAATCATTAATAACTAGAATGACTAATGGCTTTATTTGTAGCTTTTTCTTCATCTACATAGCTAACTAATTCCGCTTTTAATTCTGATGAACAGATGCAGGAATTTAGGAAGATCCTGAGGTAGTTCGACGATCATGTCTAGATCTGCTAGGTGCTTATCCTTCAGAAATTAAGGAAATGATTGAAAAGGAAAACGTTGAATCATTATCTTTTTCACGCTTAAGATATCGTACACCATGGGACTTTCTAACTGGGACATTTTGTAAGGGAACAGTGATAGTTGCCGGTGATGCTATGCATGTCATGGGTCCGTTTTTGGGGCAAGGTGGTTCGGCGGGGTTAGAAGATGCGGTCGTATTGGCTAGAAACATGGCTCAATTAGGTTTCAACCGAGTTGAAAGTGGGAGAAAAATAACAATCCAAGGCGTTGAGGAAGCATTTAAACGTTTTGTTAAAGAACGAAGGATGAGGGTTGTTTGATTATCGTTGCAAAGTTACCTCACTGGTATTCTTTTGGGAGCATCTTCGTGGGTAAAGAAGGTTGTATGCATCGTGTTGTTGTCTGTTCTTTTCAGCAACAGTAGTGGTCATAGTGATTATGATTGTGGTGATCTTTGATGGGGTAAAAGCTAAAAATACTATATGTACTTGCCCAAGTAACTCATTATGCTTTTTAAATTTTTAAACCACTCATTATACATTACCGTTATGGGTAATTTGGTAATTTCATTCATCTCCACCTTCTACATTAGATAACTCGAACCCATCACTATAATTTCCAGTAAAGAAGCCCATATGCCGACCAACTAAATTTCACGTCTAAAATGCAAAATCCAAAATTAACAACCATCCATCGTTTCTCCTATAATGGAGTGGTTCAGACTGATCGAGTTTCGTTTAGTTAAAACTAAGTTACTTGAGTTATTGTGAATTAAAAAAAAGTTTAGCAGCTTAGCAAAAGTGTAAGAATACAATATGTCTTCAAAACTATTTCACACCTCTTAATGGCATCGATCGTAAAAGGATAATTATGTAGTTTTTTCAACTTTCTTATCATAACCACTTTGATTAAACCTTCGCTATTTTCTTTCACACACACTACAAAACAATTCACCATTTATAAATCAATGTCACTTTTCCTCAACCATCAGCCGGATCACCAACACCGATTATGGTCATCATCATCGGACAATCTTCAAGTGGTGGCTGTAACTATACCCTCAACAATCTCCGTCATCATCAACGTAACAGTCCTCATCATGAGGTTTTGTTGTTGATTTTTATTCCATGTTGTGTGTTTTAAGTTTGGATCTTGATTTGGTAACAATCCTCGTCACTGGAAAATCTTCAGGGGTTGTTTGTTTTCGAGGTGACTGTAATGGTTTATTGAGAGTTAGTTAAAATGGTGTATTGAAGTGATTAAGAGTAATGGTGTACTGATATGACCCTTGCGGATAGTATCGGGATAGGTCATCACTTCAAACTTGTGCTAGCTCCGTCAGAAGAGAGAAGAGAAAATTAGAGATTTGTTTATCTTAAACTTGATTGATTGATTATAATGAAAGAGTACATGAGTATTTATAATAGCTAAATGGGTCATAGGCCTATTATGGGCTATTATGTCCTTTGACTTCACTTAAGGATAAACATTGACTTTTGACTTTCCTAACACAAATACATCCCTAAACAAAATAGTCAAACATGATAAATACTTTCCTAACACAAAGACATTCCTAAACATAATAAACTATGATAGTTATCATAAACTAAGGGCGTAACACTCTCCACTCTTTCGAAACCACCTTGCCCTCAAGGTGTCGTCTAAAAAAGTCTTGATTCCGGGATCCCATATTCTTCCTTGAATAAACATGAATTCTTTTCGATGGTTCTTCACATAAGGATGATAAACAATCAAACGAGATACGAGTTAGGGTGGTAGCCAAGCACCATAAACCTTTGCCAGTTTTCTAATCTTTGTAGTCGCTTCGGACTTAGCCTTCTTAAATTCCTCATCATCAATTTTTAGAGCACACTTGGTTTTAACTTTTTGAAGATCATGAAGTGTCGGGTTTAGATCAATCATCTTCTTCTCCAAATCCTTTGACGTGGTTTCTAGAGCCTCCCTAAAGTTTTTCTTTAACTGCAACTCCATTTGAAGTTTCTCCAACTCATGAACCCGTGTATGAGTTTCTTTGATCTCTTCATTAGTATCTAAGGACCCTTTTGCCTCAAGTGAAGCTACTTCACTTTGCAATGATGCAATGGTATCTGTTGTCTCATTAATGGTCTGCTCAGAAACTTGTTGATCTACAACATTCTTTCCTTCATCATCTTTAACGTTTCTGATCATCAAAAACTTGTTGGTATTTGCTGTCTCTTGATCATCAGCCTTTTTCACTTCTTGTTTATCATTCACATTAGGATCTTCTTGATCACCAACATTATGATCGACTGCTTGATTATTTTCGTCCTTAAAACGGGCCTCGGTGACAAGGGCTCTGAAGAAGGCTTCTCCCAAAGTTGTAGGATTCGACCTCAACAGTTCTAAAAGTTGTAGATTCGTGAAGCGTGCTTCCGTTGCACGGGCTAAAGAAAAAGATTCATCTAAAGTTGTGGGGTTTAAGCTTAAGAGTGCACATTGTAGAGCCAGTTTAAGTCCAGAGATATAAAACGATTTAAGTAAGTTTGCAGAGATCCTCGTTACTCGATTTGCAAGTATCACAAACATACTCTCATATTCGGCCACCGTACCCATTTGCAAGAGCTTTGATAGTGCGCTTTTCGCGTCTCGATTGCTGCTGCCCGATGCCATGAATAATCACTCAAAAAACAAAAGTTTTTTTCGATGAACAGTACCCGTGAACAGTAACTTCTGTGAACAGTACGCGTGAATAGTCCTCGATGAACATTAACTTTTTTTTGGAACCTTAAATCGGAATCCCTCTTAACAAGAGCTCTCATTGAAAGCACCAATTGATGCGACCCGCTTTGGGTTGTATCGGATATTAGCACCACTTTTAGCGTGTGCGAGCTCCTTAAGAATATAGAGAAGAAGACTAGAGAATTTACTTGACAAAACTTAATTGATTACTTTTCATTAATGACAAGAAACCTTAAATACTAATTATGTGATAACTCACACAAACACAAGACTTATCCTAAAACATAACAAATACTTATCCTAAACAGATATCCTCAACAACTAATAAGTATGATGGTTATCCCAACCCATCACGAAGTCCCTGTGCATATCCACAGGTGTATCATTCCTCACTCCTTCAAAATCACCTTGCCCTCAAGGTGTTGTCTTGAAAAACACTCTTAATTCCAGGATCCCATAATCTTCTTTGAATTGCAGCATCCATCTTTTTCTTCTTTATGTACTTGTCATTAAGACGCTTCAAGAGCGGAATAAGAACATGTAGGGTATAAACAGAGTATTGGACTTCTTTATCATCTCCTTTATTATTTTTATTTACATCAACACTTATAACCTCACTACCTTTCAACACGTTTGGCTCATCGCTAATTTGATGACCGACCACACCCACCACTCTTACCACTTTCACGTCATCTTGTTTACTATCTACTAACACCTTCGTTTCTAACTCAAGATCTTGAACCTGTACCCCTGTGTTTAGGTCGTTTGCTTTGGCGATGGTGTGGTGGACCGCTCGTCCTCAAACAAAGTAGTCAAACATGATAAATACTTTCCTAACACACAAACATTCCTAAACATAATAAACTATGATAGGTATCCTAAACCAAGGGGGTAACATGTACCGAAGTGATTGTAATGTTGGTTTGCCCAAACTCACAGTTTTAGGAAAAACGGCCAGAAGTGGTGGTGGTTTTGGCGGTCGAAGGTCGTGGAGATGGTTGTAGAAGAAGACTAGGGGCATTATTGTCTTTTTATATAAGAAAGAGGGGTTAATTAAGCATAATGAGTCGTAATTGTGATGTATAATAAGTAGTTTAAGAATTCAGAAAGCATAACAAGTTACTTGGGGCAAGTACATAGAGTATTTTTAGTTTTTACCCTCTTTAATGCATTGGAAGAGAAGAGGAATTATGTAATTGCCTAAATAACTAGGATTTGAATCTAAAAATCGTTTTATGCTATTCTAAGCTAATACATACACTATCATAGTATCCACATGTTGCGGCATCGACCATGTAATTAACATTTTTAGTGAATAACACTCTTTTATTATACATTTTGTAATCAACGCTAATTATATTTTACGAATGGCGAGAAACCATTCCATCAAGCTTATTAATATTACTTGCCAAAAATTATACGGATTCAACTTGACTACGAGCAAGTTTTAAATATGATAATGACTTTTTTAACGTCACTAAAAAAGAATGTTTTGGGCTTTGGGAATACTGATTCCATAAGATCTAAAAGTTTTGTTTTCTACCAAAAAATTGATTAACCAAAACGTTCTCTATTATTGACAAATTAATCCGAACGTATAAAAAAGATTGTTTGCTTTTGGGATATGATTCCTAGATCTAAATGTTTTTTTACCAAAAAATTGATTAACAAACGTTCTTATTTTGAAAATTAATTCCGAAACGTTCTTTTTTTGGTATAAAAAGGAAATTGTGTAAGAATGATCGTACAAATGTAAGAATGAAGAAAAATCGGTGAACGTTTTTAGAGGGCTCCTCTTTTAAATAAGGGTTGGAAATGAGCTAAGTCAGAGCTCGAGTTCGGTTCGTTTAAGTTTTATAAAGCTCAAGCTCGAGCTCGGCTTGTTTCGAGCTTTATTTTTTAAGCTCGAGCTCGGCTCGTGGTATGTTACACAGGCTCAGGCTCAGCTCGTTTATATGATTTGGTAAAGAAAAATTAAAGCTTGGCTCGAGCTTGATTCGTAATATATCTATTTTGAGCTCGTTAATAAGCTCACATATAACACAAATTCATAACGTTTTATATATGTTTAATACTTAAAATATCATAGTGTCATTTAGTCTCGTTTAGGCTCGCGAGTCCAATCGAGCTTTATATGTAAAGCTCGGGCTCGAACTCGATTAACAAATGAGCTGCAACATAGACTCGAGCTCGTTTAAGCTCAGCTCGTTCGAGCTTTTTACCGATATGATTTTAAGCTTTTAGTAAGCAGCTCGACTCATTTTCACCTCTTGTAGTTATTATTCCCCTTAAAGTATTTGACTTAAACTTTCAAGACACTTTTATAGCGCTTGATATAATTTAATACATAAACACCACAACACATATTCATACCGTATTATATTTCTTATATGAATAAGTTTAAATAATTTACAGGAGATTTTTTTTAAAATTACATTGATCGCCCTGTTGTTTAGACCAAATCCCTAATTGAGTCCTTATTTTTATTTCTTGCTTCGTTGATCCCTATCTCCAAACTATTGCACACCATCCATCCCTATACCCCAATTCAGTTAAGTCCGCCCGTTATCTCACATATCTTCAAAGGTATTTTTGTCTTACCATATTTTATATATAAGGACTGTACCATTGTAAATTATTAATAACATAGAATACTTTTTTAATCTATAATACTTTTTAACCATAATATCTTTTATACAAAAAATACCATAAAATAAAAAATTTATATTTTTTCGTTCTTCTTAAATTAAAAAAAATTGTTTTTTTATGTTATTATACGTAAAGAATTAAAAAAATTACAATTTTTTATGTTATTTACATTGTTATTCGTTAAAAAAGTTAAAAACTTCACTTTAAGTAAAATCTAATTTTTTAAATATTAAAATCTAAACTTTTTTTTCGTTCAGTTTATATTTAAAAAAAATAATTTTTTAAATATTTTTTTTATTTTTTAACGTTATTCGATAAACATGTTAAATATACCAAAAGTAACAAAAATTTAATTTGTATTACAAAAAATTTAATAGAAATTTCGTACTTTTTTTAAAATCTGAATTTTTTTAAATTTTTTTTTTTTTATTTCTATCTATTTTACTTTTAATTTTCTTTTTTTTAACTTGAACTTATTAATATATAAATTTATTAAAACAAAAGAAAAAATTTGGTAAGTTAAGAAAAAAATAAAAGTAGGTGAAAAAAGGGTGACAAACTTTCTTTTACTTTTTTAACTGTTCCATTTTTTTTTACTCTAGGGATCCTTAACTTATTAAAAAAAAAAAACTCGGATTTCTTTAAGAAAATAAAATAAAAAATTTTAAAAAGTCACAAAAACGAAATATATAATTTTATAAAGTTAAAATACTAAAACAGAGTTAAAATTTGTAAAGAATGAATTTAAATTTTTTACGAAAAAAATAACGAAATTTTTTATTTTTAAAATATAAAAAAGTACGAAAGAAGATTTTATTTTTTTTTTTTCTATTATTTTAATAAATTTAAAGAATTTTATAAACCAAAGTACAAATTGTTATTTAAAAAGAAATTTCGTACTTTTTTAAAATCTGAATTTTTTAAATTTTTTTTTTTTTTCGTACTTTATAAATTTAACAAAAAAAAAATTTAAGTTAAGAAAAAATAAAAGAGTTAAAACTTCTTTACTTTTTACTTCCATTTTTTTTACTTTTTCTTAACTTTTAAAAAAAAAAATTTCTTAGAAAATAAAATAAAATTTTATAAAGTACAAAAAAAAATATATAATTTTATAAAGTACGAAAAAAATTTGTAAAAATAATTTAAATTTTTTACGAAAAATAACGTAAATTTTTTTTTTTTAAATATAAAAAGTACGAAAGAAGATTTTTTTTTAAATTTAAGATTTTACAAAGTACAAATTGTTTAAAAGAAATTATTTTGCATAAAAAATATTATGGTTAAAAAGTATTCTAGTTAAAAAAAGTATTCTAGTTATAAAATTACATGGTCAGTCCTTATAAAACATGGGTAGACAGAAATACCCTTGAGGATATGTGAGATAACAAGCCCACTTAACTGAATTTAAAGATAAGGGTGGATGGTGTGCAATAGTTTGGAGAAAGGTTATAAATAGCGTGAGGCGTGACGTGGCGGCATGGCTAAGCCTCATGCTTTTGCGAGCCATAGCGAGTCATGACGTTTTTAAGGCGTGACTTAAAGCGGCACAAAATATGAAAATATTTATAAATTTATATATTTATATCATATTACAAATATATTAAGTTTAAGAAAAGTGTCATACATAATGAATAAAGTCAAGAAGCTATTTTTTCATGTAATCTTCTTCATTTCTATATAAAAATACTATTTTTATCGAAATTGAATTCAAAAAAGCCTCCACGCATTACGTTTTATCGCATCTTATCACCGTTTTTCACTCCTCATCTCACGTCAAGCCTTAAACTTAAGCCTTGGTGTATTGCGTGGCGTGAAGGTCACGCCTCGCGCCTTTGCGAGGCTTTTGCGAGGCCTTTGCGCGCCTTTTAGAACCATGGTTTGGAGATAGGGATCAACGAAGCAAGAAAAAAAAGGGACTCAATTAGGGATTTGGCCTAAACCACATGGACGAACCATGTAATTAACTCTTTACAAAGATTGTTTGCAAATATCTTCCGTCTTAAATCTAAGACCATCCTAACGCAAGTACGTGACAAGTTTAATACAAAAATAGTTCGAGGAGAATTATATTAGATACCCTCCCTTCCTTAGATACCGGGGGACTAATCCCCACATTTTATCCCTATTTGATCTAAAGGCGAAGATTAAAAACTACTTATAAGTTATAACTAAAAATAATATAATCAAATCAAATTAATATGTAAGGGCATTTAGGTCATTTACCTACCCTTATCCATCCCAAATTCCTAACAACCACGACATTGTCACAGGCACAAAATACAAAAACAGTACGGTGACAATGAAAAGTTTATGCCCTATATCCACAAAATTACATAACAAAATCTCATCGAAACACAACAAAATCAATGAATCTAGCATCGGTTTAACAATTTTCGTAGTATTTATCGGTGCAATTTGATCCGATTCAACCTCCAATTGAACCTCTAATTCAAGGTACTCCTTATACTCGTAACTTCTTATATTTTTTCTTTTATTTTAAATTTCGATCACGAGTTATGTATACGATTATTAAAATGCGTTGAATATATTCGCTTTATTATTTTTGTTGTTTTTATTGTTGTAAATGAGCATGTTCATCTATTGTAACATTTTTTAATTGATCATATAATCCAAATAAACTTGAAACATAGTATGTTAAGTTAATGTATACATAGGCTAGTTAAGTATTCAATAGGTTAGAATAAGACCACTTAACTGGTAAAACATGCATTTCTGGTCACCAATTTTTCTTATCCTGTTAGTTTATGCCCATCTTTGACCTGTGTGATGATCACAATCCCTTGATGAAAAAGATTTACATGTCGAATTAGCTTCTTTATAAGTTTAGTTTGTTAAAGATTGAACATGTATTTTAGATTTATAAAGTCTTTTATTTTGCAAATTTTGGAAAGAATTTACATAGGTTGGCAGTAAAAGTGAGACCAGGTAATCTGAGATGTTGTGTTATTAGGGCGGCTTAGTTTGACATGTTAAAGACTTTTGGGTGGTTTACTCATACACCATCTGAATATAGATTATTGGCATTGCTATGGTCATGTATGCAAATGCAAATGTATGATATAGTATTTGTAAGCATATTTGACATTAAAGCTATACATAATTGTTAAGAATAATGTATACTTGGGTTGTTAGACCAGTTAGTCACTTGCTGCTAGTTCTAGTATGTTTTTAGGCTTAATGATGTGAGTATTTATTGATTATCCATGGTGTATGTTAATACAAATATTCGCGCAAAAACGATATTTATATTTAATAATCTTCATGTTTTGATAATAACAAATATAATGTCATACTACGTAAAAGTTTACGTAAACAAGTTATTTAGTCGAGAGTTTACTTGACGACGACTAATCACTTAAGGTATGAATATGACATTATTAAACATAATTAATGATCAAAGAAAAATATTATCATTTGCATAAATCTTTTATAATCAAATGATTTAACTTAACACATGATAAGCTAGTTATATTAATCATGTAAGACAAAATAAGATTAACCATAAGTAGAAACAATCTTTTCGAAATTTTTTAAATCTTCTCAAATTTAGAAAATCTTTCCTTATTCATGTTAAGAAATATTTTCTTCTAGAAGAATCTATTAAACTAGTTTTAATAATTAAAAAACAATATTTTGTATAGATTTGGGGTTAATCACAAAATGACAATTTTTGTCTCAGCTCCTCCCACGGATCCACCAAATGCACCGCACGGATCCAGGTGATGGTGGATCCGTGAGTTGCACGGTTGGTTCCCCTGGGACAGAATTTGAAATTCAAATGGTTTCCTATAAATACCAACCTCATTCCTTCATTTTAAAGAACTTTGAACAAATACTTTTCTTATACATATTTTATCTTTTGTAAATTCTTTGATCATTACACTTGTTACATAATCCATTACAAGTGATCAACTCATTCCACTCTCTAATGAAGAACACTTAAGAAGACGTCAAGCTTCAAGTGTTATTAGTTTAGTTGTGTCATCACGTTTGTGATAATCATTCATCTTGTATATCTTATGTTGTGTGTTACGTGTATCATATGTGTATGATAGGTTAGTATTTAGGCCTCAAAATACATAGTGTGTTAGATTGGTTCTATCTCGAAGTAGAACTCGATATTTAGCTTAGTACCGGAAAAAGTGTAAGCGACGTTGTTGGGATTCTAGATTTGATTAGATTTGATGAGAAACAAAAAAATAAATAAAAGACTGAAACAAAAAAGGACTAAGAAATAAATCAGTCATTAAATAAAAGTTCGTCATTAAAGAATTCTACAAGCTGGTGAAGAATTATTGAAGATTTAGTCAAAGATATCAAAAGATAAAGATTATGAAAGATCTCCTTATGAAGATAGAAGATATCAGAAGATCAAGTTTAATATTTAAATGATTTATTTGTCTTATACTTATCTTCTTATGTAAGCCTTGATATCTCTCTCTATATAAAAAGATTCATAGGCGTCTGGTTATAGTATCCAGAAAACTAGAGCTCTCAATGAGAGTCTAGAAAACGTGTGTGTCTACACAATAGCTAGTAGTTAGTTAGTTATATAGTTAATAGTTAGTTAGTAGCCCCAAGTTATAGTTGGGGTAATAGGGAAATCGTTTGAATGAAAAACCTTGTTCAATAACATTGTTCTTTGTTTAATTCCGCTGTGCATATATGTTATTTTCATTGTTATTGTGCATCCTAGATATAAATGTCTAAACAACCTGAGCTTACAAAGATCTTATCAATTGGTATCAGAGCCTTGTGGCTCTCGATATCTAGGATCTACAAGGTTTTTGGTATTGTGTTCTTGGTGAAAAAGAAGAGATGAATCTGTTTTTAATTGTCTTGGCGATCTGGTGAAATTGGGGTTTTTAAAAACCCTAATTAGACAAGAACAAGGACAACTCATGCCTGGTCGTTTGGTGTTATATTTGTCTTGACTAGATTTGGTGAGT
>BQNB010198605.1:0-11122 GCA_026074375.1 Tanacetum coccineum | reverse complement strand
AATTGACTATGTGGATTGAAGATTCGAGTACCAAGGTACAAGCTGGCAGAGTTAGACGTCATGAGAAGTTTTGATTGGTTGAAACCCAAGAAGAATGACATGCGGGTCTGACAAGAAACACACCAATCATTGGATTTTTGCACTAAAATGAGTGCAAAAGAAGCACACAACGTCTGACACACGGAATGCCACGTTGGCAATCCGTGTGCTCCAAAATTAATCCAACGGACAAGAGTTAAGATCCAATGATTGCAATTAAAGGAAAGGCTAGGATGAATGGGAGCGTATAACAGACTCAAGACCTAGAAGCATCCTCAGAAGGCTATAAATACAAGCTCACTTCTCACACACATTATCTCTTTTTTTCCCTGTATTTTTTAGTTAAGTAGCTTATGTAATTTTTCGTTTAAAATGTAATTTCCTTTTTAAGCTCTTGTAATTTCAATTTTCAAGTCTTGTAATCTGTTTTGAGTATTAATAAAATTAAAATTTCAGTTTTCACAATCTGTTTTTACTTTAAAGCTTTTATATAACTCAAATGCTTTTAGTTACTGTTACATAAGCTCTAATAAGCTCTCTAAGTCTATAAGCTCATATTGAGTTCAAAGTAGTCATTTAATAAACTAAAACTTTTAAAATTAGATTAATACCTTTGCTAAATGGGATTAAGCTATTTGGATGATGAGCTAGCTATGGATGAGCTCATAGGACTTAACTAGCTTATCCTTGTGATAAGCTAGAGCTTGTAGACTAGCTCAATTGTAAGCCTTGTTTGTGCAAAGGCACTTGTGAGTTCTCATTTTTCTTTTCTAGCCTTATTCCTGCATATTTAGCTTAATATTGCTTATTCTGCTTATTTGTTTGCTTATTACTGTTAGTATAGCTTACTTGTGTTTATTGTAGTGGTTATTTGCTTGTTATGCTTTGTTATTAGTATTAAATCATAGTTTGCTTATGTTTTGTCTTAAAACAGTTAAAAAACCAAAAATATTAGCATAGTTGTTAGCTTATTGATTCTGGCTTATTTGCTTATTGAAAAATGTTCATTAAGGTTGTTATAAGCTGTCTAATATCTGGTATTTGATTTGAGTTCTTTAAATCTCTTTTTCATAAGCTAAAATGGATTTGATGAATTTTAAAGGGGTGTTTGGTTCAAACAGCTTTAAATCAAGTTAATGCTGTTTTGGATAACTTGGTTCTTTAGATTGAATTCAAATCCATATTTGAGTTTATAAGAGTAGGATTTAAGGGCTTTATTAAGTTTAAATCTGTTTTAGTCTAGTTAGTTAGTAGCTTATTCAATCTGTTAGAATTTAAGTAAGTCTTATAATCATTTTTAGTTTAATTGGTTTCTAGTTGTTTTCATTGCATCCCTTGTTGTTGTGTTGGTGTTTTATTAAGTGTAGAATCCAGGTCTTAAGCCTGCATTTGTTTAAATTGGTTTTGGTTCATAGATATGCACACTGCATCAGATAGGGAAAACAGGAAAAAAGCCAATTTCAAGCTTAAAAATCAATAGGTAAAAGTAGTTTTTAGCTTACCAAACTTTGAGCACAAGTAGATTATAGGCCATTCTAGATAGCATAGGGCTTATGTTAGCTTAATTAGCTTATTTTCTTATCTGTTTTTAAGCTTATATTTAGTCCTTTGTCTTTTCAATAAATTCTAAAAAACCAAAAATATTTTACTCTATCTGCATTAGCCTTTTCATATAGCTTTTTGATTGAGCAACTGATTTTCAAAATACCTTTCAAAAGCATTTTTAAGTAGTCTTTAGGATAAGCTCTAAGTAGGTATAAGCTGTTTTGCTTAAAGTTCTTGTTAGTTAGCTTAATTTTAAGCTCAAAGTCTGCCTAGGGTCTGTTTGGTTTGTAGTTTTCCATTAAGAGCTTATTTTGATTTTCTAGCTTATAGCCTGTTCTTTGTGCTCATTTCTAGCTTAGTTTAGCTTATTAGATTAGTTATTAAGTAGCTTGTAGCTTATTTGGTCTGTTTTTAGCTTATCTTAGAATTTGTAGCTTATAAAGTTTTCTAAAAAACCAAAAATAAAGTTAAGTAGTTCTGTCATGTTTTCAGCTGTTTTACAGCTTATTTAGGGCTTTTCAAAAATAGTTTCTTTTATTAAAAGTGCTTATTTTCATAGTTTCTACAACTTTGCATTTATAAGTTTTCAAAAAAAAAGGAAGATGGAAATCGAGGGTGAGCAAGGCTCGAACCCCCGACCTCAACATCCTCATCCTTTATAGCATCACTACCAACGTGCACTGGGGTCTTTTTCGTTATACCTTTACAAAATTTAATATTTGTATACGATTTCCCATTTTAGCTTTATAAGCTGTTTAAGCTTATTTCGTAGCTTATTCGTTAAGCTGTGACCACGAGCTTATTTTTCCTAGGTCCCTTTTAGTTCAAGCTAATTTTCAGAATTTTTTCAGAATTTTTACACTTAGTTTAGTATTTTTAAACATTTATTTTTATTAAAAACTTTAAAAAATCATAAAAAATAGAAAAATAATCAAAAAAATATAAAAAAAATTTATAAAATTTTCTTTTATCATATAGTTCCTAGGAAAATTAGTTTTACTTCCGTAGGGTTTAATTTGCAAAATTTCAATTTTTAAAGAACGGGATTCATTTTCGTTCACGTTTTTCGTGTTTTTAAGCTCATTTCAACTCCGTTTTTGTTCTAGTTTTCTTTAAACTTACTTTTTAGTCAATTAGAGTCTATTTAAAAAGAAAAATTCATTTTAGGTTTAATTTTGGAAATTTAGGGTTTTTAATTATAATTTAAGGTTCCCGTTTTGCATTTTTAGTTAAAGTTTAATTTCCCGTTATTTGTTTTCGTGTTTAATTGTTATCATTTGCTTATTTTAATTTGTAGAAGTAGATAATCAAATCAATCTTTGTTTCCAATTCAAATCATTGTCCGAAAAACAAACGTGGTTTCAATTTCACAAATCGTTGGGGAATAACGACCCGGGAATCATACTTCCCGGTTAATATACGTATTATTATATATATTATCGTGTGATTTTTCTAACTACCTTTGTCCTCAAGTGTAGTTTGGGAATTTCATATTATATTATATTTTATTAATACGTGTGTTGATTTTAACGAATCAATTTTTGGCGTCGCTGCCAGGGATTTTTGATTAAGATTCTCTCGTTTGATGTTTGTTGATCGTGATTTGAAGACCCTTTCGTTCTTGAAAGTTTTGTTTTTGTTAAAAAATCAAAAATAAAAAAAAAGTAAAAAATATTTTTCTTTTCTTTTATTAGTATAATTATCATATAAAAATATAAAAAAAATAATAAAAAAAATCAAAAATATAAAAATTGTCCATAATAAAAAAAATAAAATAAAAAAAGTTGGTAAAAGAACACCAACAAATAATTCCTTCAATTGAGGTATTATCCATTAGTAAGTTCCTAACTCGAATCAAAGATTTAAAAACTTGCCATTTGTGTCACTTACGAAATACGGCTCACCTTAAAAAGTAAAATTTTTAAGAGCTACCATGAAGTAAGTTTGATTATTTGGTTCAAGTTGTCTATCTCGTTATCCGTTAAAATAGATTGTTAATAAATAAAAAAAATTTAAAATAAAAATTTAGTTTAAATTTTCTTTTTCTATTTTGTGCATGCGCACTCGTTCTCAAACCCGCAACCTTAACCGTCAACAACAAGCCCCACCGGCTGTTGTAGAACCATTTAATTAAGAAGAACCTTTTGATAATCCTCCCCTAGTTCCGATGGCCGATATTGATTATCTTTCAAAATGGGTTGATACAATGGCGCTCTACAAATTGATGTAGAGTGTAATTAAGTTTTTGAATTCCCATTTTTGCACGATTCCGGTTCACCTAGATGCATTTTTTAAGCGATTCGTGGGACCATTTTTTGCAACGTTCAGTTTTGCTAAAAGTAATGTCTAAATTTGGTGTCACACATCGTCTATCTACCGATTATTCACCTCAAACAAGAGGTTAAGTGGAGGTGTCCAATCGAGGTTTAAAACGTATTCTAGGAAAGGACGGTTGCGAGAAAAACCGTGCATCATGGTCGACAACTTGACGACACTTTATGGGGCATTTCGTACTGCTTTTAAGACCCAATAACAAAAGTGAGTTGTCGCCTTACAAGTTAGTTTACGGAAAGTCTTGCCATTTACCTATCGAGTTAGAACATAAAGCATATTGGGCTTTAAAACATGCTAACTTCGATCTTAAAACCGCGGGTGATCACCTGAAGCTTCAACTTAATGAACTTAATGAGATTCTGTGGATCAAGCTTACGAGAATTATTCGATTTATAAAGATAGGACGAAGAAGCTTCATGGCTCAAAGATCAAAAACCGCATTTTCAAACGTTGGTGATTGAAGTTTTAATCTACACACTATCGTCTAAAGTATATCTCGGGAAAGCTTAAAACTCGATGGTCAGGACCTTTCACCATACACCATAACGTTTTTCCATCTACGAACCATGTGTTATCTGACCCGATGGTCTAAACTTTAAGGTGAATGGTATCGTGTGAAGCATTACTTCGGAGGGGACTTACCACCCAAGGTAGTCCAAGATCTCCACACTCTCTCCAAGGACGAATGAATTCGGGGATCGAGTCAAGCTATGTGACTCGGTTACCAAAAATAAAGCGCTTCGTGGGAGGTACCCTATGCTTATCCTTTTATCCTCTTTCTTATTGTGATGTGAGGAGGCTTGAACTCTTCTGATTCTCGTTGTTTGTACTTATGATTATTTGCAGGATTAACCCAAAATTTTCTGAAGACTCTCGTATTTGGTGTTTTGTCCCGGTCCACTCGAGCTTCCTAGCCTTTGCTTGCCATTAGTTTGGGGAAATATGATATCCTAGATTATTATCGACTAACATTTATCTTCTAGCATACTTGATAAACGGCTAAAGATTTTTGTAATACTTTCTTCAGGCTTGAGTTATGCATTCGACCTTTTTTGAGTTCTGGTATGGGGTTTTTTTAGCCTTAGATTTAGGAACATTGGAACAACGTTTTAGTTTTAGTATGGGGTAGTATATCTTCAATATAATCTTACCTACTTTTGCTCATTGTTCTCACGTACCCCATTTTCCCACTAAAATTTTCAAAAAAATGAAAAATTTTAAAATTTTCAAAAATAAAATAAGTGTTTTTGTCACAATTTTGAATTTCCTGCTGGGTAGAGTAAGAGTAAATTTTGACTTGATCGAGCGTGTTGAGCTCTAGCTTGTTCCTTAACTTTAGGCTAAGCGTTCGCGAAATTCGCGAAGAAGAAATGATAGAGTTAATTATGAGTTGGATGCTAAACAAGGATTAGTTGGAAATCTTAAGAGCTACTGTATGTAATTTGTGATTTTTTCTCCCATAGGATCTAACAGGATTAATATACGTGCTGTTTTTGGGAGATTTAAACTTAAATCATAAAAATTTTTATGTCAACATATAGCAAAAAATTTAGTCTTAGTTCAAAAAGTATACTGAATTTTTCAAAGGAAGTCTCCCATCAAAAAATAAAATTAATAATAAACATAAACTGTGGTGATAAAGTTTACTACCTCTTGACGGTCTCACAACGATGTTGTAGTCTTCTAAGAAAGCCATAGTAAAAATATAAAATCCGTGAATGATATAATGTTTGCTGCATCTTGCCGGCTCACAACCGATGTTGCAGCACTTTTCTAAAGGTCGAGGGTTACATTGCATAATATTTAATATTAAGTTTAAATTATTAAAAAGATTTCTTTTTGTTTAAATTCAATATGCTTTTGGAATCTTTGACTATTTTATTTTATATAGTATGGATATACGGGAAACCTGAGAGTTTCTTGAAACTTTAGGTCCGTGGTCCCGATAATAGTCTCTGTGAGGGTGTTAAAAGCCTGGTCACTTAACCGCAAGGTTGGGATGTGCCGAGACGAAAGTCGCTACATGGGATGTCTCGCTTCAAACTTATTATCTTGGGTGGAACGTGAAGCATCGTATTTTGCGAAACGGTTGATCCTTGGGGTTGAAATTCAAAATAGGAGACATTCACTTAAGATATAAGTAAATTGTCAGGAAGTAGAAAAGTTCCACAAGTTGCAAATATGAGTACTGTTAGCATTCTTTACTGATTTTTAGAGTAATTTCGTTTTAAGCTTGGTCTGGATAAGTGAAAAGTCGGGGACGATGAATTTATCCTTTTTGTGGGCATTCTCGGATCGAAATGCATCTTGTTCTATGATCCCTAACAGTTATGGAAATAACGAAAGTTAAAATATTCTAAGTTTGCTTAAAAAATGGAAAAAGGTTTTGAAAAATGGATAAAATGGGGGTTGCTTTTATAACACTTGTGATTTCTTAAACTATTCCCCTCAAAAGTTCTTTTGCTACTTTTCAAATATTTAGTTTGGGAGTTTTGAGGATTTGGTTTTAAAAACATACTATATTGCGTGAGGACACACAATTGCTTAGTTTGGGGAATTTTGATATGTGAGATACACATATCATTTGTATACCAAAAATAGCCCTTAAAAGATGAAATTGTGCATAAAATGCTTGTATATTGCTTGTTTTGTCTTTGTGATTGTGTAGGTACGGATAATGCAAATATCACAAGAAATCGGCCAAAACCGGACAAACACGGACACGGGAACGAAAAGAGTGCAAAAGAGCCGGGAGTATTTATCAATGGTCAACAAAAGTCAACCTTTGGTCAAAGCTTGGTCAAACACAAAAATGACAAACCCTCAAACATACCACAAAGCCCTAAATGTTAAACCTAATTTTACCAAAAGTCCCTAAAGCCCTAACAACCATTATCTCTTTTTATAAAGAGATAATGGTCGTTATATTTCTATAATAACCCAAACAAACAACCCCGGCCCATTTCTTTTTATTAAAACCCAACCCAGGTCAATGACCCAAACCAGGGGAGACCGATATCAGTCGGCCACTCAGCAGAATAATTACTGGGGTCATGATCAGAAAAATGACCGTCAAGGGTCTGACAGGTAGGGCGGTAGTGGTAACTACCGTAACAACAATAACAACAACTACTCTCGTGACAGCAACAGGAATTCTGGTGCTGGACCCGACCAAAGGAACAGAGGCCAGCAAAACCACCGATCTACCAACTCGGGTAAATCATTTGAAATAACAAGTTTATTCTCTATATGTCTCAAAGTTCATGTCTCATGATCTATCTTTGAATCAGGTTCCCAATAGTCCAGGGTACCCTCTAAGGGTTATACACACCCTGTTTGCAACACATGTGGACATAGACACCCAGGAGAGTGTCGTCGTGCTGCTGGTACTTGCTTCAAATGTGGCCAGGCTGGTCATCTTCAGCGGGACTGCAAGAAGAACATTGGTGCTAGTTCGTCTGGTCATGCTGGCAAGAAGCCAGACGCATCAGGCCATGTCTTTGCACTTACTCAGGATCAGGCCGCCAATACTTCAGGTACCATCACTGGTGCATTATTTATATTCGGACGTGCATTATTGTAATCAGCTATTTTATTAATACAATTTAAGTTTCCTTAATAAGCTCTGACTTTTCTAAAGCTCACTTTTATTCAAATTCTGTTTAATAAGCTGTTAATGTTTGATAAGCTTCTAACAAGCTCGTCTTAAGCTCTATGAGTCTCTAAGCTCAGATTGAGTTCAAATTAGTCATCTAATATACTTGAACAATTAAAATCAGTTTATTACCTTTGCTAAATGGGATTAAGCTTTTTGGATGATGAGCTAGCAATGGATGAGCTCATAGGACTTTACTAGCTTATCCTAGTGATAAGCTAGAGCTTGAAGAAGCTCCTTGAGCTTTTAAAGCCTTTGTTTAGCTAAGGCTTTTGTAAGTCTTCTTTAAATTTCAAGTCTCTTAGCTTAATAATTGCATTTGCTTATTTTCAGCTTATTACTTGCTTATTAGTGCTTAAATCTGTCTTACTGTGCTTATTAAATATGTTTGATCATCTGTTTTCAAGTTTAGTAGTTTAGATCATAGTTTTTCATATTTTATCTTTAAAATCAATAAAAATCCAAAAATATTAGTTCAACTAGTAGCTTAATGATTCTGGATTATTTGATTGTTGGTATAAGCTCATAAGTTCTGTTAATAGTTGTTTGTTATTTGGTAATCAAGTTTTATTAAGTAGATTTCATTTTCATAAGCTTAAATGGAATTGAGTGTTTTTAAAGGGGTGTTTGGCATAGCAGTACTAACCACAAGTTAGTACTGCTAGTGGCCATTTGGTCTTTGGATTTTGATTTTAACTTCATAAATAAGTCTGCTAGAATAGAATTAAGAAGTTATGTTAGGGTAAATTAGTTTTTCATAAGTTAGATTTATATAAGTCATAATCTGTCTAGTCTCATTTTGCATTAAAAGTTTTAATCATATCTAGTATTAGTAATGGTCTTATTTGCACTTTATTTGTTGTCTCAATAGAGTAGAATCAAGTGTCTTATCCTGCATTTAAAGTTTTAAAAGTTTTTAGTTCATTTACATGTCAACTACACCAGCAGTTTAAAAAAAACAAGTAGCTGTTTTCAATTTAATAATTCAGAGGGTATAAGTAGCTTATAGGATTTGATTTTTGGTTTACAATTAGATCTAGGGTAATAGTTAATTGGTTTCAATTTGTTTTTTAGTAATAAGCTCAATAGGTCATCTGTTTTTAGCTTTTAAAGTAGCATTTTGTCTTTTCAATTTCAAAACAAAACTCAGCAGTTGCTGAGTATTCTGTCTGATTTCAAAGCACTTTTTCATTAAGCTCTTATTTTCTAAAATACCTTTTAAAAGTTTTTTCTAGTAGCCCTTAGGTCTAAGTTCAAATAGGTATAAGCTAGATTTTCTCAAGTGTCCATTTACATTCTAGAAAATAAGCTCAAAGTCCCTATGGGCCTGTTTGGGTAAACAGTCCTTATCAAGTGCTTATTTGAGTTTTATAGCTTATTGCTTGTAGGATTTGATTAATTTTTGCTTTATTTAGCTTATTAGGATAGAATCAAGTTGTCTGTAGCTTGTTTAGTTCAGTTATAGCTTATTTTAGCTTTTCATTAAAAATCCAAAAATATTAAGTCAGTAGCTATTAGCTTTTTCATTATGCTTTTTAGGTGCTTATCTGTTCTTCAAATTGAATTTGATTTGCAATTTTAAGTATCTTGTTAGTCAAACTTTAAGTAGGTGATAAGCTTTTTGCCCTAAGGATCCATTTGTGAGCTTAATTTTAAGCTTGAAATTGCCCTTGCAGGCTGTTTGATTTTCAGTTAGTGTTTAAGAGCTTATTAGGATAATTCAGCTTATGGCTTTTGTTCTATGCTTATTTCTAATTCAGGTTAGCTTATTAGTTTAGGTTTAGTTTATTAATAGCTTATTTAGTCATATAGTTAGCTTGTCTTAAATTTTGAGCTTATTTAATTTGAAAAAAGTAAAAAAATGGTTAAGTAGTCTGCTAGTTTCCTAAGCATTTATCTAGCTTATTACAGGTTTTAAGATATAGTTGATTTTATAAAAAGTGTTAGTTTTTAGCTTATCTTCAACTTTGCTTTTATAAGTTTTCAAAAATAAAAAAAAATCAAAAAGGTTGAGGCAGGATTCGAACCTGTGTCCTCAACCTTCACACACACACGTCTCACACTACACACATAGTAACCAGTTTGCTACATTAGCTCATCCGTTAGTTCTTTACATCATTAATCTTTTATATACATTCTGAGCTCTTTTAGTTTATAAGCTGTTTAAGCTTATTTCGCAGCTTATTTGTTAAGATGTGTCCACGAGCTTATTTTTCCTAGGCCCCTCTTAGCTCAAGCTACTTTCTATAATTTTTTCAGAATTTTTATATTTAGGTTAGTATTTTTTAACATTTATTTTTATTAAAAACTTAAAAAATTCATAAAAAATAGAAAAATAATCCAAAAAATATATTTTTTTAGAAAAATTTCTTTTATCAAATAGTTTCTAGGAAAATTAGTTTTGCTTCTGTAGGGTTAAAATTGCAAACTTTCAATTTTTAAAGAACGGGATTCGTTCCCGTTCACGTTTTTCGTACTTTTGAGCTCATTTCAACTCCGTTTTTGTTCTAGTTTTCTTTAAACTTACTTTTTAATCAATTAGAGTCTATCAAAAGTGAAAAAATAGTTTTAGGATTAATTTTGGAAATTTAGGGTTTTTAATCACCATTTAGGGTTCCCGTTTTGTGTTTTTAGTTAAAGTTTAATTTCCCGTTATTAAAGATAGGTTTAATTGTCCTTTAATTTTCTCACTTTTAGGATTTTAGAAAACAAATCATCTTTGAACCAATTCAAATCATTGTCCAAACAATAAACGTGGTCTCAATTTCATAAATCTCGGAGGAATACGACCCGCTAATCACTTTCCGGTAAATATACGTATTATTATATATTTGTGAGAATTTTCCTTTCCACTTTTGTCCTCAAGAGTAGTTTGGTAATTTTCTATACTTATTATATTATTATACGTGTATAAAACTTTACGCAACCAATTACCCAAACATTTACTCTCGAGACACTTGGTATGGTTACCTTTCGTGGTGATGATAGTACCCCATAGTTTGCCAATTTTGCAAATTACCATGCGAGGAATTTTGGGATTAAAGGGATGTCGTCCCAACAAAAGAACAAGTTTTTCAAGGATGTTAAGCACTACTTTTGGGACGACCCCTATTTGTTCAAGATTTGTGCGGATCAAGTGATATGGCAGTGTGTTTACCGCCAAGAAGCTGTTGATATCCTCACAGCTTGCCATAATGGGCCAACCGGGGGACATTATGGTGCCAACTACACCGCCAAGAAAGTTTTTGACTCAGGATTTTATTGGCCTACTATTTATCGAGATGCCCATGACTTGGTCACACGTTGTGACGCTTGTCAACGTCAAGGAAAAATCTCGCAACGTGATGAAATGCCTCAAAATGCAATTTAATTTTGTGAGATTTCTTACGTTTGGGGCATCGACTTCATGGGCACGTTCACGTCTTCACGAGGGAACAAGTATATACTCGTGATCGTCGATTATTTGTCAAAATGGGTTAAAGCGAAAGCGCTCCCCACCAATGACGCCCGAGTTGTTTGCAAATTCTTAAAATCTCTATTCGCCTGATT
>BQNB010198604.1:0-11122 GCA_026074375.1 Tanacetum coccineum | reverse complement strand
CATCAAATGGAACAGACTGTGGAACAACATCGTTTAGAGTCCAAAACATTTCAAGTAAAAATGAATAAAGTTTTAAATGAAACCGAACGACTTTTGGAACAAGTCATTAGCAAAGATATAGTGAACATAATTGTGAATTCTTATGTGGATAATGACTATGTAAATGTGCGTGAATGTGAAAAGTGTCTCAAACTTGAGACTGGGCTTCTCAACAAAAAAGATTTCATTAAAAAAGATACTTATGATAAATTGTTCAAACGTTTTACCACTCTTGAAAAAACATTGCATCTCTTTAGAAGTTGATACTCAACTTAATTAGGAAATTTTTCAACGAGACAACTCTGTTTCAAATCAAGGTGCTCCAAGTTTTGATCAATATTTTGAAATAAATAAATTGAAAGCTCAGTCACAAGAAAAAAGACACAGTTATAATAAAGTTGAAAGAGAGAATTAAATCTCTAAGTGGAAAAATGAATGAGGATAAGATCAAAAAAGACTTAGATGAGATTGAAACGATAAATATTGAATTGGATCATAGGGTGTCAAAACTTATTGCTGAGAATGAGCATTTGAAACAGACCTATAAGCAACTTTATGACTTGATCAAACCAACACGTGTTCGATCAAAAGAACAATGTAATGCTTTAGTTAATCAGGTCAATTAAAAGTCTGTGGAAATCTTTAATTTAAATGCAAGTCTTCAGGAAAAAGTTTTGGTCATTACAGCTCTCAAGAATGAATTAAGGAAACTTAAAGGAAAAAGTGGTATTGCTTGTCGTGAATATGTGAATAAGCCAAAAGTGATTGCCCCCGTAGTACATAAGGAAGACTTGGAACCACTCTCCCCAAAGCTTAAGAACAATAGGGAAGCACATGTAGACTACATTAGGATCACTAAAGAAAATGCTGACACACTTTGTGATATAGTTGAACAAGCTAGAACCTTAAATCCTTTGGATAATGCGTTAGCTTATGCTTGCATGTACATAAAACAGATTCAGGAGTTGTTAGTATAAGTTAGTGATACATGTCCAAGTTCCCAAATGAAGAGTGAGAAGTTGGTTGCCGTCACAACAATAAACAAAGCTAGAAAGGTCACTTTTGCAAAGACTAGTATAACATCAGACAATAACACACAAATTCAAGTAGATGTTCACCAGACTCAGACCAATAGCAAACCTTTAGTGCCTTCTACATATGAAAAATCTTCTACTAATGCTAGCAAATCAAAAATTCGAAGTGAAACAAAGAACAATAGGATCATGCAACCATTAAGTAGTAACCAGAAATATCAAAAAGTAGTAGCCCACACTAGGAATGCTAAGCCTAGTCTGACTAAAGAATAAAGTGAGTCTAAATTTGTGTGCTTAACATGCAACAAATGCTATTTTGATGCAAGACATGATTTTTGTGTTGTACAATATTTGTCTGAAATGAATGATCGTGCTAGAGCTAAGGCTGTTAAGAGCATTAAAATGAAAGAATGGAAACCTACTGGTAAAATGATTAAAAATGTTAGATATAAATGGGTACCCACAAGAAGGACTTTTACTATAGTTGGAACTAAGTGCCCCTTAACTAGACTCACTTCCACTAAAATAGTGCCTCCTAGGAAACCTTTAAATCAACTGTAATAACAAACATAAAACCAAGTAGTGCATCTCAATGGAGACCCAAAGAAACAAATCATGCGAGTTCGAGTAGTGCACCTAAGATTGTAGAATCTAGGACTGCTAACCACTTAGAACCCAACAATTATATGGGATCCAATGTTTCTATTTCTACATGATCTTCAAGTGTCCAATGCAGGTCATACAAATCGTACCTTGGTAATTGGATTCGGGCTGCTCTACACATCTAATCAATATAATCATGACTTCTAAGTACTTCAGCTTAGGACTCGGACTTTAATCATGACTTTTAAGTACTTCAGCTTAGGACTCGGACTTCATTTTATGACTTCTAAGTACTTCAGCTTAGGACTCGGACTTCATTTTATGACTTCTAAGTACTTCGGCTTAGGACTCGATCTTCATTTTACGACTTCTAATTAAATATCAGCTTAGGACTCGAACTTCAAGAAAAATGACTTACAGTTACTTCAGACTGTAAATCAGTATGTAAAATTTTATAAAAACAAAATAGAAAATTATAAAATTATAAAAACAAAATACAAAATTATAAAATCAAAAAAATACAAAAAGAGGTAATAATGGCATGTCTTCTGAAAATCGATAACATTTACGGTCTTAGAAATGTCATTTAATAATGATACGAGGCTGTAAATAAAGTTCGAGCAAGCTTTCAAAATTTTCAAGACATGCCAAAATGGCTTGCATAGTGTTCAGATAGCAACCCGGTCATCATCTTAAAGGCAAGTATTTCAAAAAGAAAACTTGACCTCATAACGAGAATTTATTCTCGGGCATGGTCTACTTTATGACCATGCAAAGGCTTGTGTTTACTTTGCAACACAACCTGTGCTTCCTATATACAATAAGTGTACTTGTCAGTGCATTTATCTGTCAAAATAAGAGAAATCTTATTTTTATTGGTAAAAAGTTGTCTTTACAATGAATCAGTGTTTTTAGTAATCATAAAAAAATTCAAAGACAAATCGACCACTCAAACAATGACAACATCTCTTTAAATAGAAAACGCGTCATTATTTAAGGGGGAGAATGTGTCATTAAATAATCTTTTAAAATGGTCTTTTAAAATAAGTCACGGAACAAACGGATAAAGTTGTTGATAATGACGGATAACAATTTCAAGAGGAGTTAATTTATATTAACTACAAGAGCTTTAGATGTCATTTGTTTCAAACTTTAAGGACTTATTTGAAATATGAGACCTAGTAAGTATAGGCTTTAAACAACATTCGATCAATATTTCCAACACGGCTGATATAGTTGTAAAATACTTAGAATCTGAAATACTTTCATAGTTTTAAATGCCTTAAAGTTGATTCTCACGGAATATATTTAAGCTTATCAATTCTTCAAACACGATCTCAAGTATATGTGCGTACTAGGTTTTGTTGATTCTGAGGTATCAAAACCAGCAAGGGGGAAGGAATAGATATATAAAAAACATAATGAGTACACGTGAGAGAATTCATACCCTATTCTCATATTAGGTCATTCCGGGAAGACAAATGTCATAACCGCAGAGAAAATCAGTGTTTTAACTTGTTACTTTCGGGTGCACTATTTCATCCACATGGGGGAAGAGATATCTTGTTATTTTTTAGTATGCATCATTTGAGTTCTTGGGGGAAGTGTTGGGAGAATAATTATTTAAAATCTGAGAATAGCTCTTTCTGATTCAATTAATGTTTTACCCAATCAGTTAATCACTAAGCTTATTTTTAAAAGGAGTAGAATTAGTTGACAAAAGAGGTACACATAGGTTTGATAAGTATGATGATTCCTTAAGTTAGTCAGTATTCTGCAGAAAGAAATGAGTACATTTGGGACTTAGTTGACTTAGGTGTTATCATTTTGACTACTTAGAGGGAATAATTGTGACATCCGGGACTTAGTTGACTTTGGTGTTACAATTTATATCATCACTATCATGTAAGGAGAAATACGGACATCCGGGACTTAATTGACTTTGGTGTTACGGTTTCGAATTAGTTGTGTACTTTGGATATTTGGGCTTTATACATCAAGACTGCTTGATGCGGCTTGCTAGAAAGTTTTGAATCTACTCAACAAAGGATTGCTGATTTAGGGGGAAGCTAAGACAACTTCTCAAGAGAGACTACGGGGAAGCCCTACACCTGCTACAAAAAACCATATGATTCTATCATATGATGTTCTTATCATTCAAGTCAAACCTCGTACATCATAATCTTGTGAATATATAAATGTATAGTGTAGACTTAATTTGTCTTAAACAAACTCTATGATCATACCACATATTCATGTGAACAGTTTGTCAAAATTGATCATCTTAAACAAACTCTTTCTGAATAATATAATCTTGTGAATATATAATGAGATTTTTAAACTCTTTCGATTAATGAGATTAATATATGGCTAATAATGAGATTTTTAAGATTTCAAGTGTACGCTAACCCATATATGTGCTAAACTATTTTGATTAATCGATGCACATATAAAGGGGGAGAAAATGGTTATGTGATTGGCTAAAATGTGGAAGTACCAAAGACTGACCATTTAAATTACTACATTGGATTTATAAGGTGGTTAATTTTAGGTATTCATTCCCATGATCCAGCCAGAACCAGAGGGATCTACCCAGGGATATTCCACTAGATAGTGTAGAAGTCCTTAGGTATGAAAAAAAGAGTAAAAGTGAGAATAAGGGAAAAGTGCCGACTGAGATGGAGCTAGTACTGGAACAAACCCAACAAGGTTCTAGTTATGAAGTCTCAGTAAGCGCTGAAGGGGTTAAAGAATTAAAAAGAAAAGTTAAGATAAAGAGTGAAAAGAAAGAAGCCCTCCTTATACTTAGGCAGAAAATAAAAAAAAAAAAAAAAAAAAAAAAAATAAATAAAAGAAACTGGGTCAATACATCTGCTGTGAAGAATCACAAAGATGATTGTTGACATTGAAGGACTGACATCATGAAACCAGCCTCCGTCAATGCACAACCCTCCGTAGCTATCATAAGTCTTAAAAGATTTCTGTTTCATTTCTCACAGAGATTACACGCATTTCTATCAACTTTCTCACTCCGAGTTAGTTGGTATTGAAAAGGTGGCAGTCTGCTCCAGCCTTCGATCACTAAAACCAATGTGCACATTGAATCTAAAGCCAAGAGATCATCCATAAATCTCATTAGGACACTTGTCAAAATTATGCTTGCTAAGTCACACAATGTGAATAACAAGATATATATTAAGAGTCCTACGCATTATCCTTGTGATTTTGCCAGAACATCCGAGTGATACTTAAGTATTCACAGTGAAGATGGAAATCCTCCTGCTTGAGCCAACATCAAACAAGCTCATGGTAGGTGACTTATGCGATTCTTATGAATCAAACTTGTGACAACTAGAAAGCAACAATGGTGTGATTCTATATGAATCAAACTTGTTCCAGGTTATGGATCGACGATTAATGAATTTTGAATTGTTTAAAACTCTCGATGTGTCACAAAACCACTAGCAAATGACACATCGGTTGATTTTCAAATCAATTTTTCTATTCAATTGGTGGGACAGTAACTCACTGGTTCACTCTTATCATGTTGTCTGCTTTGAGACGTTCTGATAATGATAACATGCTGAGTACGATGAATCTAATACATATGTGTTAGAAAGATTCAATACTGCAAGCTGGAAATCCTGTCAAGGATATTCTTCTTAAATTGAATATACCTGATCACATGTCGATCCTCATGGATTTGAAGGTTACTCTAACCAAATACGGGCGAATGACAAAGCCATATTCGTCCCCCCGCTTTATTGCTAACTGTTTTATTATAGGATACTTAAAGATTGAGGTGAAGGTACCTGATTCCAGTTGTCTCAAAGATTCATAACCACATGCTCATACCCGACCGACAAATATAAAGACATCATGAAAGCTCAAGTACATGTTTCAAGAATTCCGCTACTCTGATACCGTACGTCTTTCTTGAAGTGATGAACTATTAAAGTTAAAGAATTTCAAAGAAGTTTCCATCACTCTGATACCGAACGTTTTTCTCGTAGTGACGAAGTGTTAAAGTTAAAGAACTTCAAGAAAGATGCATCATTAAAGCTTTCAAGTTATCAAATCAAGAAAGGTATAAGCATGTCGGTCCAAAAGTCACGAGTTCACAAGATGGTAAAGTTTACAAGATGGTGAAAAGAGATTATGCTTGGTTAATGATCTCAAGGTACTCAAGATCACATATTCACATACAAGTCTGTTAGATATTAGAAAAAAGACTCGGTCACCCCGTGTATTTTACTGTTCAATATAGCTCGTAGTTTAATAGGTAAACGTATGACTTTTGGTATTAAACAAGGTACTAATACCCGGTGTATTGTAAGAACTATAAATACCTCTTCCAACTTTGGAAGAGGTAAGCAACTAGTCATTTTACACACACTCTTAAGATGTGTTTCTTTTTTTCTCTCTCAACTATTCTCTCTCTCTAACTTTCTCTCTCTAGATCTCTTTAGAACTAATACATGTTTGTGTGAATTCGGGAACCTACAATGGTATCAGACCATGGGGTGGATTCGTGATTGCTTTCATATGGTTTAAATAAGCTCAAATTCTGGCTTATTTTATGAAGAAAAAAAACCCACGGCTCTTTTTTGAGTTTTGGCTTATTGGTTTGTTAATCTTGATCTTCCTAGTTCTACACATCAACGCGGCTAGGTTGTAGCAATTTCGTGTGTTATACCAGCGCAAAGTTTGAATTTATTACAGCATCAAAAGGTTAGTGTCTTCGAGGTAGAGTTGCCTAATTTTGGTCGATCTCAATAAAAGACATTTTAAGGTGTGTTCAAACTTTGATATACAACACTTAGTGTTGCATGATAGAGCTTTGATTCGTGATAGAAAAGCATAAATTGAGTGATTTTAGAAAAATCCGTCCTAGTGTTCTTGGTGGAGAGTTGCTTATTTAATAATATCTCTTGCCGGCGGTTTGACAAAGTAGGGGACAAGATCCACGATTTAAGGAAATAGTCAACGGCGGTTTGACCTGGTCAACAGCGAGTTGCCAAAAACGGCGGGTTGCCTAAAACGGCGGGTTGCCTAAAACGGCGGGTTGCCTAAAATGGCGGTTTGCCTAAAACGGCGGTTTGCCTAAAACGGCGGTTTGCCTAAAACGGCGAGTTGCTAAAACGGCGAGTTGCTAAAACGGCGAGTTGCTAAAACGGCGAGTTGCTAAACGGCGAGTTACTAATTGGCAGCGGTTTACTAAGAATTTTTTGTGTGAAGAAAAGGGTTTCAGTAAAACAGCCATAACTTTTGTGAATCCGTAGAGTCCGTTTTAGGCCGTGAACCCTCGAGAATCGAAGAGAAAAACGAGACGGATCACCTGGTAACCACCCTTTAGCTGGTTACGGATTTTTCAAAGCCCAAAACACTCGTTTACTATGATTTTTTGACATTTTTTAGTTTTTTGGAATTTGTGTTAGACTTGTTTTTGTTCTAGCTCATGGCTCATCTGTATTTCAAGGCCCGTTTCAGTTTGGTGAGCCTATTTAAACAAACAGCTTTAACCCTAGCCAGAAAATTATCTGTTTTTCGACAATTAAATCATTGGCCGCTGATTCCGAATCAAATCATTCACGGTTTTCTATTGATTTTGTAAAATCCCGTTAATCTTTTATCAGATTTCAATCATAGACCCTTGTAAAAACCGTGATAACATTAAATTGCAATTTAAAACGCACAACCATTCAATCACATTATCTACTTAAGATCCTTAATTTTATTTCACACATCGAATTTCAATGGAATCTTCTAATTCTAATTCAAAAGAGAGAGAGCTTCAACTGACGCAACGGCTCGCAAAACAAAGGCACTCCAACTGCATGACATGGGTTGAACAACTCGAGACACATCTTTATGATCTCATCTCCTTAATTCGCCTTATGCTGTTGATGCCTTAAACCAGCATTTCGCTCATTCTTTGGGTGAAGACCATTCCCGAACATTCAAAGTTGAAGAATGTATCATAATCTTGATCAGTTAAGTCTACAACTTGAAAAGAGAGAATCTTCATTGGGTTAATGCAAAGAACTTGGTCTTCATGTACCCAGAACACTCAGTTCAAGGAATTTCTTGCCTCAAAAGGGGTAAATGCAACGGATCTTCTGAATCAAGGTTGGCAACAAGACTTCGAATACTTCACGCGCTGTGAACCTAGTGCGTACAGACGTGAGTTACTCGAGAACCTAGATACACTTGAAGCGGTCATTCATAGAGTTGTAAATACATATGGTGTATTACGCATGAAAGAAAATGAACGAATGCACTAAAGAGAATGGAATTCAGTTGCATGATGAAATACTTCATGAGCATCAAAATTAAGTCAAGTGTCAAGATGCAGTCTCAAGAGATTCAGATCAATCCAGTTCAAGCAATGGCTGACAGCTTGATTGTATCAAAAAGCAGTTTGATAGAGCCTGAAAACAACGATGCATTCAGCAAATCAGAGATTGAAACTCATATGCAAACGCAAGAGGAAAAGGTCGATATGAGTGAAGCAGTTGATGCTGGGTTGGTTGTCACATAAAAGCAGTTGGACAAAGCCGACAAGCGAATAGCAAGTAGCAGATTCAGGGATGTATACAACACAAGCCTGAGATGCAGATATCAGACCAGTAAATTGACGAAGAGCCATCTTGCTGAGGTACAATTGCTACTGCTCTACATAATACCTTGCTAATAAACAACATCATCGAGGCAAATCTGAACCCAGTTATTGACACACATCTGTTTGAAACTAATGAAAGCAATACCAAACCTACTTCAACAAATAATGTGTCATAGGGGAGGAGAGAATTGACCAGGATGCTTTTGCTTAAAACTGAGCTCTCAACGAAAGATATGTTGATAAGGAAATTAACAATGAACTTTCAAAATGATGTTTACAACTGGAATAACGATTGTATTATCACTTGAGAAATACAAAGTCAACAAAAGGAAGAAAGTTTTCAAAGTAACAAACCATGTAAGAATCCAGGGGGGGGGGGGGGGGGGGGGGGGGGGCGGGGGCCCCGCCCCGAAGGAATTTCTTGAATTCGTGAAATTTTTTGTGATTAATGATTTGTAAGCTCAGCTACTGCCAGAACCACACTAATTTGCAGACTGAAGAAATAAAACAAATTAAAAGTGTGAAGGAAGCAAGTAATGAAGCTAAAGTTAAAATGATATAGATGTAATTGAAACTATTAACATCGAATTAGAACACAGTGTGGCTAAATTACTTGCAGCAAATGAGCAACTGCATAAAGAAAATGAGCATTTGAAACAGACTTACAAAGAACTTTTTGATTCAATTAAAAAGACGAAAGTTCAGAATAAAGACAACAGTGAATCTTTAATTTCTCAAATTAATCAAAAGTCTGTCGAAAATGCTGATTTAAAAGCTCAGCTTCAGGAAAAGGTTTTTGCAAATGCGGCATTAAAAAATGAACTTAGAAAGATAAAAGGAAATAGCGTGGATACTAAGTTTGCCAAAGCATCAATCTTGGGGAAACCGCCTTTACAACCATCTAGAAACCATTTAGTTGTTAGACAACCGAATGCGTTTACGTCTGAACGACCTAGAATTTCAAGACCACGGTTTGCCTCCCAAGTTGATGAGAAAAATGATTTGTCAAAAACAGTCACTCCTCATTATTTGCCTAAAGTTAGAGAATCTGCTGCTGCAACACCTCATCAGGTGAATGCACCTAACTACTCTAGGAATAGTCATAAAGAATCGTATGGTTCTAATGATATGGTTCATGCGTACTTTCTAGAGGATGCTAGGAAAATGACACAAGACAAAACCAGGATTCCTAGTCATAAGGATATGGCCTCTACTAGAGCACACTGCACTCCTAATGCTTGTACACCAAAACCTAGAAACATATATAGGAGTTTCATGTATCTAAGTGTAGTGGTGGAATGTCAAATGGTGAGCCTCTAGTAATCACTCTGGAATATCTAGTTCTCTTGGACTCCAAACAATTGGGTTGTTCTATTTGTCATAAATATATCTTTAATACAAATCATGATGATTGTATAACAAAGATCCTGAATAAGGTGAATTCTCGTGCTAAAGTTCAGTCCCCCAAGATCAGAAACAACAATCCCGTTGAACCAAAGAACCACACTCATAAACCTGGTAGGCAGAATGGTATAGGACAAAGGTTTTCTCTCAATAAGTCTTCCGCTGTGCATGAGAAACCACACACTCTAGTCTTGTCTTAGGGTGGAAACACACGGGGTAGATTTTTCAAGACCTAGTTCGTCCCTTTAGGTGGATACCTACTGGAAAAGGTGTTCACGATAGCACAACCAAAGTTACATAGCAATTCAAGCCTCGGTCTTCATTGTCAAATGATGTTTAAACACAGCAGTTCAAGCCTCGTTCTTCATCAAATGATGTCTGTTCAAATTAGTTCAGGCCTCGCTCCTTAATGTCTAATGACGCTTGATCATAGCAGTTCAAGCCTCGGTCCTTATTATCTGAAGACGTTTGGACAAAACAGTTTAGGCCTCGTTCTTCATCTTGATGACGCTTGATTACAACAGTTTGAGCCTCGATCCTCATTGTCTCATGATGTTTGTTCACATCAGTTCATGCCTCGTTCTTCATCTTGATGACATTTGAACAGATTGGTTCAAACCTCGTTCCTTAATATCAAATGGCGTCTGCTGGCATCTCTTCAGGCCCCGTTCCTTAAAGTAAAGAAAGGTGTACGCCTTCAGAGAAAAGGAAAGTGTACGTGTCAGTGCATTTATCCTTGACAACGAAAAGAGAAATCTTTTCGGTCATGAGCTAATATAACAAAACATTCCAAGTTTTGAGCTCATGGTAATGGCTTGTAATCAAATGTTAGATTGCAACCCCATCTTCAGATAAAAGGAAAATATACGATGGCAGAAGAGAATATTCCTGCACCTGAACCTACAAGATGAGATGAACAGATCCTTCATTGCTCAGAACAGTTACAGATTGGAAAGGGAAACCTTCTCTAAGATCTACAGAAGTTGCAGAAGAATCCTATCTTCCACATTTCAGTTGATATTTCAAGAACACAAACTTCGTTAGGGCATTCACTGCATCAGCAAATTCCCTTCTATCTACATTCAGCTGTTCTGGAATACTCTGACTCATGATGCAAAGACTGGGGTTTATAGCTTTCAAACTTGATGAAAAATGGTTTACTCTGAGTGCTGATCTTTTTCGGAAGGCCTTAGAGATCACTCCTGCATGACAACATCGTCCCTAAACCAGACTTAGCTTTGGAATTGGGTAAATCTATCAGCTTAACTGAAGCTGAAGAAGAAGCTGTTGCAAGAGAAGTTCATGCTACTCATGCAAGAATTGTGTCTGGACCAGACCCTTGTAACACCCTAAAATCACATCAACGCAGCGGAATACCACTTTGGGGTGCTACTTCATAGTACATACACACAAGTTACAG
>BQNB010198599.1:0-11122 GCA_026074375.1 Tanacetum coccineum | reverse complement strand
GGTAGTTTTTTGTTAACTTGTTTTGTATAGATAGGATTTCATATAGTGAACACTAAAAGTGAGCGTAAAACGACCATCCAATGGCAAAATGAATTAGGAAACATTTTTCGGACAAAGTAAAAAGGTGTAAAGCAGTTTGGATTTTTAAAAAGAGTTTACGAGCACTTTCGAACTTATTTGAGCTTTTAAATCTTTAGCGAAACCTATAGAAACATTAGGCTAGTAATTAGAATCGTTAGAAATGTCATGAATATAATTAAGTGATGTCGAGAATAATAAAAGACGTAGGATTATAAAAATGAAATAATTTGACACATATAAGTAAAGCGAACATATGAGTTAAGCGTTTAGGTCGAGATAGTGCGTTTAGGAAAAATGGTTATATCAATATGTATAGGGGACGGTATTAACGTCCCAAAATTTAAAAACTTACCTAAAATAGAAAGTTACTAAAAATGGCAATTTTTTCGATAAACATCAAAACTTACGAAAACTCTATACTTTTATTTAATCATACTCTATTAAATAAATTAACGCACAAACACACATGGATGTCTTTTCTCTTAGGTCGCATGTAGGACCTTTCGGCTTTATTTCTTCCTCGTTGGTTATCGATTCACCACTTGCTTAAGGTGAGTTCATAGCCCCACATTTTTACCAATTTACAAATGCTTTATACTTTGGGGTGAGAAACATTGTTTGCTTTTAAATTTGGACACAAGTTCGTTACGCGAATTTTACATGTCTATGTGTTGCCTATGTTTGCTTACAAACCTACTACTGCCCGAATTATCATAAACTGTTTATTTCTCGACCGGAGGACCGGTTGGGGAAGTGCGAGTGAGTAAATAGATCTATTAGGACTAATTATCCCTATCCGCTTTGGTTCCACTCAACGAAGAACAAACGGATATATGTCATGTCGATTGTGCGTTATGGTGGTCTTTGGTTTGGGACACCTGTTAAGGGCAGGAATACTATGCGACAGGATGTAACATGCCTTGTTGATTATTAGCTTCAGTGTCATGAGCTTAGCGCAACAGTAAATACTTTTTATGTGATGCTGTATCTGTTATAGTAGTCGCATACGTTTTGAAATCTTGTGGTCCACTCTTGTACTAACTTAAACCTATGAATTCACCAACATTATGTTGACGTTTTAAACATGTTTTCTCAGGTGCTTAGCTTGGATTGATTCTTAATGCCATATGGAGTCTAAGTGCTGTGTGACTTCGCCAATTTCCAAGACTTATCTATTATTTACTCGTTGTCATTATCAAAACTTTGTTATGCTTCCGCTACATATAACTTAAATATTGGGTTGTAAAACTTAAATTTATTTTCTTTTATGCAACGAGTAAACTTTTTCAAACGTCCATGATTAGTGGTCGTTCTTTATTGCTTTGTGATCGGATTGTTATGACGTCACGCCCTCGGACACGTATTCCGTCCAGGCCCCGTCTGGGGGTGTGACACCACGACCCATTAATTAAAAGATTAAGAACCTTTGTACCAAAACCGATTTTTACCCAAGGAAACTTTCCCTCATAACCTTATACCAATCATTTTAAAACAATAGAATCACCTTAGTTAATAATGCAAATAATTTTAAGTGTAAAAATAAATTTAAATAAAATTTTCATAAACTTATTTTAATTATGGTTTTCATAAAAGAAATTAAAAGATGATTTTGAAAAAAAAAACGTGTTGCATTTTTTTTATATAATTTATTTTTAAAAGAAGTTTTTAACACCTAAGCAATATGATATCAACTACAACAAACTTACTTTCAAATGGAATTTATGACTCACAACAAAAAAAAACATCATGATAGCAAAATAGACTCCAAAATACCTTAAGAATTCCAATACCAGAATATTAATTTACTTGAAAACGAACACGACAAGAACTCTTACAAACCAAACAACCATAAGGACTCATCCATACCAACGGTCTTAGAACCAAACCAAAAAGTATCGTCACCTTTAGACAAAGGAAAACAATCAAAACGCCGAACGGAGAACATAGAACACCAGTTCTATGATAACACCCTAGAATACCAACACGAGCGTTGGATATCTCAACGAACAACGAGCTAACGAACCAACTTAAGAATCGCGACGACAATACCAACAGGTATCCGATGTATCCGCAAACGATAGATGAAAGGGAACCTTACCATCTACGCAACCCAACCTAATATAATCGCCCGATCGGTTAAGAGAGGAATTCTCTAACCACACAACCATCCTCAACAGGATCTCACATCACATCTACACTACCATCTACACAACTATCCAGACTTACATCCTTACATAATACATACAAGCAACAATGATCAATGCAATCAAAGTCACAAGTCCACGTGTGTGTTGCCTTTATAATTATGTTCGCGACCATAATTATAATTGCACCTTTTTCACACGTGTACTTACTTCCAAGACCACACATCTCAATGATAACACACATCTACCACATAGCACTTAATAATAATCCAAATATAACTCAAACATGATAATCCATCTAACGAACCATAAAATCCCAATCGACCAAACGGAAACAGAAGTCACATGTGACCCTAAAATATAAAATCAATCATGATGTATTGCAATGATCGAGGTAGAAAAAAAAAATAAACTTATGTTGAGGCCTCACTCTGGGTTTGACTTTTCTCTCTTCAAAAGTTACCTAACTCCGGGGTCAGTGAGGTAAACAATCTCACAATGATATTCTAGGGGGTGAGGAGAAAACATGACTAAAACAATTAACAAAAGGGCTATTATACCTTTATTTAGAATCTCACTATAATGAAAACGATTATATTTATTTTTTATCTATATGATTATTTATGTTTAGGTTTATGAGAGAAAGAGAATGTGTATTCGCTTTTTTTTTTCGATTATAGTGGCTTGTCTATTTGTTTAATAGTATATAAAGTTTATGTGAGACATATATATTTTGCTTAACGTAGTTATATTAAAGTATAGATAAACCCTAATAGTTAATAAGTATTTAGATAATGCTTTATAAGTAAGAATAATAACATGCAAACATCTAACCAAAGATTAGGGCACTCCCACTCGTCATATGATAGTCTCCCCCTAGGACAATATAATCGCGAAGGGACGCAGCCATCCTCCTTCCCATCCCTTGCACTCGTCAGAAACTAGCCCCCCTCCATACTCGCCTTCCAATCTAGAGCCGGTGATGCCTCATTCGTACCCACCAACCCTCCCTCATTTTCCCTCCATAATTATATTTTGAATTTTCCCCTTCACTTGCACCGCATTATCTACCTATTCTTACATTTGATATGATTGTTCAGATTTCATGTGACCTATCACGTGGTATATCAATGCCAAAAGAGAAGTGGATAGTGGTGCCTTTGATTTGTGCGTGTTTTGTATCCCATTTCGAACGGGGAATCAAGAATTAATAATTTCGGAATTCGGTAGGTGCTATTGAGTTTTCGAGATTGATTTTGGCTGTGATTTTGAGTTTTTGGACGTTATTGTGTTCTCGAAACTGTTCATTTCATTCTCGGAAGTGTAGTTTTGATTTTTGGTTGAAGTGTTGTATTCTCAGAAGAATTTTTCTTGTAAATTTAGCAATTTCAGTACGAAATATCATTGTAATAGATATATTCGATCTTTTGGTTCTATCAAAAGTCGTTTATTAGGAATTCGATATTAAATTTGGTTTTATCAAGTTTGTTAAGTTCACAAATTCGGTTCTATCGAATTTGTGATATAGGGAATTTTACGAAGTATAAACTCGGTAATAAGCTTTACAAGTCATTTTACACTTTCATTTCACGGTTTTATCGTGTTTTGAAGTGTTAAAATCGGTTTTTCAAGATTTACTAAACTCGGTAATCAAATTCGGTTTCATCAAATTTGAGTTTTTAGAACAATTAGATTATCAAGTCATCATAAAATTTGGTTTCATCGAATTTGTGGTTATTAATAATTCATAACTGTTGGATTTTAACAATTTAGGCTTACCGAGTTTATAGTATGAAGATGTTGTTACCGAATTTGATTAGTTTGCTAGTTTTACCGAGTTTATTATTTTGTAAGATTTCAGATTGTTTGATTGTGTGCTGTTTCGAGAAGTGGTATTCAGATTTCAGATTACGTGTTGTCCGGTCGAACAGTGTTACCGAATTTGAATACTGTTACGCAGTTTGGATATTTTCTCACAAATACACTATATTCGTCTAAAAAGATCCCAATCTTTGAAATCTAAGACATGTGACAATCCAAAACATACCAAAATCCCTCGCTGAAGCCGGTTTGAGATTAGGCCACCATGTCCTATAATTGGGGTGGGTAGTTAATACTTGGACGTAGTAGATTCAAGACGATTTCTAATCGCAACAAGAGGGGTAAAAAAAACAAGAAGTGGCTTTCAAAGCACTAGAAGATGGCTCCTTATGTGTTTAGAAACATCACACCCTACAGGTTAAATATTACCAAGAGTTGCCAAGAAAGTAGAGGATCTTCAAGGAGATGACTTATTGTACTATGATGCGGAAATGAAACTCACGAATATGATTCTTCTTTCTATTCCTAATGAGATCTACAATTCTGTGGATTCTTGTAAGACGACCAAGGAAATGTGGGATCGTGTTAAACGTTTGATGAGGGGAACTATACAAAACCAAGTTGACAGAGAAGAAACGCTTGGTTGTTAAAATGAATTTGATCAATTTGTGTTGCTGAACAGAGGAGAGTCACTAGTTTCAGTCTACAATCGTTTTGCTCAGTTAATGAATGATTTGGAACAAAACAACATGAAGTTTCCAACTGTTTCAGTTCACACAAAGTTTCTGAATAGTTTGCAACCGGAATGGTTAAAATATGTGGCTCAAGTTTGTTTGGCTAAGAAATTGACAGTTGATTCGTTTGATGATCTTTTTGATTATCTTTCTCAATTTTAGAAATTGCCGATTTATACTTCAAGGTGCAAAGAATGTTAGAAAGTCTAATGATCTTTGCCTAGTAGCACACATGAGGTTCATCTTCCAGAAATCACCTTTCTTATTATGTGACACAATCTCTATTTGTAGTTTTGATTATGATGAAGTGTTTATGAGCAGGCTGATGTTCACAACCTTCTGAAGATCCCTTAGCATTTGTATGTTTGTTACTTGCCAAGGCCATTATCAAAATTCTCTCTAATCCAACAAACAATCGTCTTCGTGCTTCGCTCTTTAATACCAGAAATCAAGCCAGTGATTCAAGGTGACATGCGCTTGGAATATTCAAAAGCAGGAACATTTGGTGGTAATGTTGGAAGAAATAAATAGATAGTTATTGTTCAAGGATAAGTTGTTGAGGGAGATGAATGGTACAAATGGAGACTGCAAATGTTCAAAGGATTGTTGGTCGAATCTCCGACTCAGGACAATACTTCAAACGGGTCAATGCTTAATGCCAGTGGAAAAGGACATTATGCCTAGGAATTGTCCTAAGCCAAATGTTCATCGAAGTATTTTTATGGAAGCAAATGTTGTTGGCCCAAAACAGGATGAAGCCGGTGGAATTCTTACTGATGAGCCAGAATGATTTTCTTCTTTGCTGATGCCTTTCTAAGGATGAAGAGGAAATTGCAAGAACCTTAGTGCAAACATATGCCTTAATGGCCAAAATTCAAAACAACTGATCAAAATTCTGATGTATGAGGCCAAGCTATGAGTCTATTTGTAAGTGAGGCTATCAATCTTCATCCATCAATGAGAATGATGAACAAATGTATCCAACTCATACTAAAATTATTAACAGTACCATTGATGACTGGATCAAATTAATAGCAATATTCAATTTGATTCTGTCAAAGGAAATGTTAATAGTGGCACTAGTGTTGGAAAAAGATACTATGTATATGATCAGTGTTCTGCCCGATAGAAACACTCGTAAGGAATGCATTTTGTTGATAGCTCTGCAAAACAACAAAAGATTTGCTGATAAGGTCCAACACAAAATATGCCTTGACTAGTAAGATTGAGATGTATAAGGGAAAAGAATCGGGTTTGGAAAACATAACAAAGGCTACAATTATCTAAAAGAATTTCTTGAAGCTGATGAAAGGGCAAAAAAGTGGTTCAAAAAGCTGACTTCAATTGTAATCGTATGATTCGAGATTATTATTCGGATCTCGAAAAAACAACGAGATGGGTTGACGAGTCCAAGATGCGTCAAACATTTCAATAGAAATAAAAATAAGGATAAATTACAACAATCACATTTAATTTTAAAGAAAGAAATAATGAGTGAAAACGAGCGATAGTATCATGCTACTTTCTTGATCTTGAGGAAAAACTGAAAAAAGAATGTTGAATATGTTTGTGAAAATTGGTAATTCTTTACAAGCAATGTTTATGCTCGGTCCAAAACCATTGTCTGTTTATGATCAACAATTGAAACATGGTTTGGGGTATTCGAATCCTTATATGTTGCATCTAGGATGGGTAATATAGAAATTCCTTTGAATGTTAGAGATTCTGAGGAAACTAATTTCTATCATTTCTTTTAGCTCACAAAGTCACTCTTTCTTTTTTTGTTTCACACATCTCTCTTTCTATTTTTCAGCTCACTATTTCTCTCATTTCTTTTTCTTACCAATTCACTCTATCTGTTTTTATTTTCACACATCTCTCTTTCTATTTTTATGCTAACCAATTTCTCTCAATACTCACAATATTAATTATAACAAACAATAGTAAGTATAACTAACAGCATTAACATAGCAGTATTACGTATAACTAGAAGCACTAATTATACTTACTAGTAGAAAGTCAGTCCAACATCACTAACATGAATTTCATCATTAGTAGCTTTTTCATCCCATTTAAATCATCATTTGTTGTATAATATGATGCTCATTAACACAATTTGTTAGGATATCATTTCATCACCTCAAACACAAAAATAAGAAAATAGATTTTGAGAGAGAAAGTAAAAAAAGAAAAATGGTTACTTGTTCATAAAAAGAAAAATGAGAAGCAACACCCTCTCCACACTTGGAGAGGGCTTTAAATAGTTACAAGGATGGACTATTCTTGTGGGCTTTACTTTGGGCCGGTTCTTAATACAAATGGGCTTGAGCCCGACAACTAGGCCCAACTAGCTTAACTAAATTCTCGTAAACTACATTTAACTTATACAAGGCTCGGAAATATTTAATGACCATCACTTTAATAAATACACGGCTAACAATCTCCCCCTAAGGGGTGGTCATTCAATTGTGGATCCTTCTTGTGACGTCTTGAGTCTTGGAGCCCTGTATTCTTGGGAGTTCCTTTTGAAGTTCCATTTGCATGCTTGTGATCTTGGATCTTGATCTTTAACTTGATATACTTTGACAAAATACTAATATCGTGGTCTTTGGCCTTGATTTGTCTTGACTACTGAGATCTCTAAATCTTTATCCTTGAATCTTTATGCCGCCTTGCGATCTTTTGTCTCCACCCTCATGCTCAAGATCTTGAAAGCTTGCTAACAATCTCCCTCAACATTTTCTTTTAACATGATTACTTGTACCACAAAATGTTCTTATGAGGAAGTGCTTGTTCATCAGAGATTGCGGAAGACTTTGATAGATTGAGCTTTCATCATGTATTATATCTTTGTGGATTGAGCATGAGGTCTTGAATCTTGACTCGTCATGGACTGAAGCTGCTACGTCAGGAATCAGGAAAACCTGCAATTATAGGTTAGAGATTAAACTTATTATGGGACGAAAGTGTCTTTGTCACTTCATCGAATACGGTTTGCAAATAACCACGGTTCCCCGTTAATCAGTATAAATATTGCCTGTGATCAGGTAGAATTCAAAAAGAATCTCCTTTGACCAGGGGTTTCGCAAGCTGCACTAGCCATTCTCGTTATTGGAGCGTCTCAAAGCAGACCAACACGGTAAGAGTGAATCAGATAGTTACTATCTTTTTGATTGAGTGTCAATTCATATTACTGGAAACATGTTTGATTCATGTAGCATCTCACCATCGTTCTTTCCTGTTGACACAAGTTTGTTCATATAGAATCTCGCTAAGTCACCTTACCACAGGCTTGTTTGATGTTCAGGATCAAGAAGAGATTTCATCTTTATGTGAATACTAAAGAGTATCACTTCTGATGTTCTGGCAATTTTCACAAGGATAATGCATAGGACTTATTGATACCAAATGTTGTATAATATGTACTATTTTTGTTATATTGGATTTGTTTCCTAGGAGATTTTTGATGGATCTCGTTGGCTCTATGACTCTATAAGTGCTACATGTGTTATTTGGTATTCGGTGGCTGGAGGCAGATGCCACTTTTCAAATATTCACGATTCGGCATGAGAAAGAAAGCCGATAGAAATGTGTTGCTCTTTCCGTGAGAAATGAGACAGAAATCTTTTAAGAGATTCTGAGTGGCTAAGGAGGGTTGTGCATTGCATCACTGGGTCCATGATGACTTGACTTCAATATCAGAATCATCTTTAGATTTCGATAGATTCTGCATTGAACCGGTTTTGCCCTAAGGTTGTATGGGGGTTTTGCTTTTTTCCACTACTTTTTCCTTACAATTCTTTTCCATTCTTCAACCCCTTCAGTGCTTACTGAGACTTCATGACTAGTACCTTGTTGGGTTTATTCCAGCACTAGCTCCATCTCAGTCGGCACTATTCCCTTATTCTCACTTTACTCCTTTTTTCAATCATACCTAGGACTTCTTACTCTAATCTTAATGGCGTGTCCTGGGTTAGATCCCCTCGGTTCTGGCTGGTGGATCACGGATCGAAATATACCTAACCTTAACCGCCCTTATAACTCCTTGAGAAATAACGTTGGGTCGGGTCTTTGAGATATTGCCCATGAAGATCCATAAAAACCGGGTTTGATGAAAAATCAATCAAACGTGTTGAGAAATCAATTTGAGACACAATTGTGTTTCTAGAGTTACCAAAAAGCCCCCTACACATATGCACCATATTATGAAAGAGGTTTTGCACATGCGAGGTTTAGGAACTCACTTATAGATTGAAGATCGTATCGTTATTAATTGTATTGATCACATTTTAATCACTATACTCCCCTCAAAATTGATATGTGTTTACAATTTATGACAATTAGTGATTTAAAAAACAATTAATGTCCTGGGGATTCACATGAGCTAACAACGTCTGGTGGAGAACAGGAGTGCTTCAAGAATGAATCATATTATTATTCCCCCTCAATTATAGAATAGATTGAATAACCTTGGAAGTGGGAGGGAGTTTGTTGAAGCCCACAATTTTGAAAGAATTTAAAATTTTCTTTTTGAAAATATCTTGAAAAATTGTGCTCAACAGGAAAATATGTGAGATATATCTTATTTATCTTCCTTTACCTTTTAAAACTTCTCTTGAGATTCATAACTTTGAATGGTTTTTATGACTTTGCTCAAGGACCGAGAAGTGATGAGCTTCCCGTTGTTAGGATAAATTTACATAAATGACCATTTTCTTTCATTGGAGAATAGAGTCTAAGTGCATTATTAGAAGTCGTAGAGAAAAGGTGAAAGGACATGTTTTGAAAGCATTTAAAACTCTCGCTCGAACTTCATTTATTCACCCGTGTTAATATTAATCAACATTTCTAGGTGCGCAAATGTTATCGATTGTCGAGAGACATGTCGGAGAAGATTCTTTTTTTGTTATTTTTGAAAATTTCTGATTTTGTAATTTTGTTTTCCTAGTTTTATATTTTTGTATTTTTTTTTAGTGGTATATATTTTTGTATTTTCGTTTTCTAACATATTTATAAATCAAAAATAAAGAGAAAGGATAAAAAATATTTTTCAAGTCTGAAGTTTCCATCGGCGGAGGGAGAAGTTGTGTTGCTAGAGATGAAGTAGATGAAGTTGAATCTTGTTGTTGTTGACATTTATCGGATGCATCAGCAGTAGTAACAGCGGAAGACTTTGAAACAACATGATTTTCTCCCTTTGATAATTCGTCGAACAAATGACCGAATAGACTTTCTAACTCTACCATCGACGTCATGACTATCATATCTACTGAAGTGAAAACGAGAAGATTTCTCTTCTTTTTAAGGTAAAGCGCACTGAAGCGTACACTCCCCTTTTATTTGAAGATCGGGTTGCAATCTGTCATTTGATTACAAGCCATTGACTTGAGCTAACAAACTTTGAATGTTTGATACTAGCTCAAGACCGAAAAGATTTTTCTTTTCGTTGTTAAGGATAAATGCACTGAAGCGTACTGTAACGACCCAAACCTGCTCCGGAGAGTAGGCCGAAACGTCATAATCATGGTGTCATATCAAAGCATAATAAAGGCATAAAGTCATAAATGATAACATAGGACAAGGTGGAAAGCCGGAATCAAACATCGGCTCCCAATTATGAGATCAACATGAATAACGTAAAAGAAGTCTAAAGGATGAAACATGTGTCCAAGATAGTATAGCACATCAAAATGTCTGCGATAAAAAGAAAGGAAGCTAAATGGGTCACTTCCTAAGCACACACTCTCTCAAGCCCAATCTCCCTCTAGATACCTGCCGTATAAGAAAGAGAAAGAAATACGGCTGAGCATAACGCTCAGTGAACGGATATAATAACAATGTAAGTAATAAGTATGAATCCTGGATAATAAGTATAAAGCAGCGGAAAGATCATGAGTGTCATGAGGAAACCTGGAGAATACGTCATGAAGGAATAGGAAATAAACATGTAAAACATGGTAACGTGAAGTCAAAGATGTCATGAGATATCATGGATAGTATAAACATAAATAATAAGGAATGCCCACGAGCTCATATAATCATACATGTCATAATAATAATGTCGTGAATACATGCATATAATAGAGGGGCTGCCTCAACATGTAATAGAGGGGTGACCTCTTATAATAATATGGGTGGAGGGATCAGCTCCAATGTGATGGGATGTAGAGCACACACCAACCAATCACCATGAACGTGTAAACATGTAAACTAGGATGCACCCATACGCCCCTGTTAAAGGACATATATAAGTTACTTGTTCATGATTAAGGTTACTTTCCATTTTTAGCAACTTCCTGTTTTTAGCAACTTTCTATTTTTAGTACATGATTCCTTGATTAG